>JBBPPX010000230.1:0-43143 GCA_038092235.1 Leccinum boreale | reverse complement strand
TTTATAAACCTGAACGGCAGTGAAAGAGCTGTTGTACGAACTCGCGGAGTATCTGCCTCAAAGGTACCCTTCTTCATTTCGTATCTCACGCATCCCAGCATCGGCATCCATCCCAACTATCGGAGGGATACCTTTGTCATGGCATGGCGAATTGCCAATCAAGACGATCGAGGTCGTTGAGACAGGAGAACAGTACGATCTAGGAGTTCTCGAATCAATGGATGATGTGGAAATGGGAGAAGAGGCTTTCAGACTGATAAATCGCCTGTAAGCAAAGGAACATTGTCATTGTCTCTGTAATCCGTTCACTCCGCTAACCATTTCATCAAGGATGCAAGATGATATTGCAATAATGATAGAAGGTAGTTTGACGGACGAATCCCTGGCACTGCCTTGCTTACTATTGACAAGGAACGGACGGGAAGTATTACTTGCAGGCAGGACTCATATGTGTACCAGGTCTGTGCCATTCAATGTTTCTACATGGGCGTCAGCCATTAATTACTTTTATAAGGCTTCTGGCGTCTGCGCGATAAGATTGGACTGCCACTGGATGAGATACACCTCACGGTACCTCAGTGTAAGAGTATTCTTTTCCTTGAGACCATGTAAAGCTCGACGATCTGCCCACAGTCCAGGAGAAGTTACAACTTAGCATGAACCGTTTCTTCCAACGTTTGCCTGTCGACAAACCCGTTATAAGGAACAATTATAGCATACAAGTCGTCCCGCCGAGAAAGCTATTGGAGTCAAGATCAGGTGCCGATGAAACTCTGTCTGATATAGATCCCGAAGAACTGAGCTGGTCCGAATCTATCAACGGACCAGAGGACAACCCTGCCCATTTTCGAGGCCATGGCATAAAGGATGTCCCATACATATCCCCCTCGAATCTCCGCCTCAGGAGCGAAAGACAGACATTGCGTCGACTGCCCCGTACGGGCGCTGTTGTGTTTGGAATACGCACATACCAATTTCAGGTGGAGGAGCTTGTACGCGAACGAGGTGTCGCGGCGCGCCTGGCAAGCGCAGTGAGAAGCTGGCCCGAGGACGTAGCATCTTACAAGGCACGGAAGCAGTACCAGGATATCCTCCTTGAATTTTTAGATGAGTGTGCAGAGAGGGATGGTATTACAGGTCCAGTAGAGGGAATGCTTCCCTTCCCATACTAGGGAGCGCATTGTACTGTACTGTTTTGGCCGTCATCTGCTATGTAGGTCAAAGCCCGACAATGCTCTTCCGTGTGGTCCATTGCCACGCTTTGCACTGATGCTTGGGCCCCCCTATTGTATCCCCAGGTGACTGTACATTTAATTGTTTACCGTCAAAGCGCATTGTTCCGGATTTCCAGATTCATGGACAAGGGAGGAAACCACAAGTCGTGGAGATCTGGGTCTTGTCCACCTCAGGTCCAACCACTCCAGCATATAAGAGCCATAGCTGCCATCGATGCCCAACATCATTCCAACTCTTTCATTCCTGCTTAATATTTAGTACATCCATGCCCGCAATCACCTACGGTCCAAATCCCAACGGGCAATTTCATGGCACAGCGACGCCGCGTCCTGTCATGACATTGCAACCCGTCGACCTCACTACATGGAATGACGGAAATTGGGCAAGCCCGATATTTTCTGAAACAACCCAGTGAGGCTCAACGAGCCGTGGCCATATCATTTCAGGGTAAGTGGCACCAGAACGTCGATGTATTTGATTTCATTATTAATTTGTCTGCAGAACGGCGACAGAGCCTGGATCTGTTCCAGCCATGGCCGATGGTACTGCGGCCATGTCGTGGGTCAGCCAAAGGTCGGAAAGACAAGACATGCAAGTAAACTCACACTGTTCGAACCTACCACGACCTTGGGCTATTCTGGTGTGTCGAGTTCGTTGTCGACAGGACCAGTGTTAGAAAGTGGTTTTCGCCACTGAACAGAGACATCAAACCGGACACTCAGAACACGCACCGATTGATTGTTCTCGGATTTCCTGGAAACCGCACGCAATGAATGTTGAATGATGTTGACTGTTGAATGCATTTGTCCAAGCGCATTGAAGATCGCTTTCTTTCATTTTGACCAGACAGTTTAGTTTATCCGAGTTTCTTGATTCCAGCGACTTACATTTTTCTACGCTCATCTGTGTCGTTAAGTAAGGATTGCATACGCACCCTGTCATTAACGGATTGTAACCAGCTTCAGATAGTAATGTATCGACGGATTGCAAAGAACGTGGCTTATCAGATGTCGCATCATCATGTCGGCAGTGTCCTGCCAACAACTTGAAGAAGCTTACGACGTAATGGCTAAAAGGTGAGTGTTCGGTGGGTTGGGTCAACTTGTCCAGAGGATCAGGTACATATCTGTGAATATGTACGTCGACGCTTCCGGGATGCTATTGAACTATCCCTTAGCCCGCTTTTTGAAGAAAGCATGCGCTTGTTGTTATTCGGGCTGCAAGCCTTGTGCAGCTTGAGTCACTGGCAGCCAGTGACTCGACGCAAGCTGTGACTCGGAGAATGGCAGGTGTTCGGAGTCTAAATGTCAATTCGCGACCTGCATGATCATGCCGTGGATCCATTCAAGCCCGAGGAAAGGTAATGCTCGGCGAGCGCTCACTTAGTAGTAGGTAAAAAAAGTGACAGCCGTCGGACGGCCAGAGGATGCACTAGAGGGCGAATGTCGACTCGCTTCTCCAAACGGACCAAGTTCCAGGCGGAGGCGAAAATGCGACGGCTGAGCGCTGAGCGACGAGTCTTGAATTTATCTTTCAGAACAATCATGCATGTTCGTGACATATCTGACCATCGAGTCTGCTAGAGAAACGCAGAAGGCGTGACCGATTCAAATGGAGACAATAAATCTAAATCGAAACATGGAATCGCTGCGCAGGCCCCGTGACGATTGCCGTGGTAGGATCGAGCGAGAACTCGTATGTCCTTCCTGAAATTATCATCCCAGGATTCCCAGTGGGCATCGGGTCTCAGGCTAAAACTCTCAACGAGACGCGGGACGGTTCAAGCGTACACAGACGCCTAGACCACTGAGAAATACATTGCAAGCGACTACTACGATCTTCCAGAATCCGACTCGGAGTGCGATGATAATTTGCTCTCAGTGTCGCGCTCTGCTCCTCACGGTCATGCAGACACTCAAAGTTTAATGGTGATGGGAACACAACCAATGTTGATAAGACCGCCCTGGGAATCATGTTTAGCTTTCATCCGCCCTCGGAAACGGATAGCACATACCTTGAAGGTTTGCTCACAGCAGAGGGGCTGTTGAGAGCAATCGGCGCCAGTGCCAATGATGCTGCTGCAATCCAGGCCAACCAGGGCATCAACGCGAGCAGTAATGTCATCGAGAAGACCGCCAAGACTGAATCCGGTCAACGTGGCATTGACGGTGGGATCCTGGCCCTATACCGGAAAAAAAGAAGTTGGGATCAATTCATCATCAGACAAAAGGATCATCGATTTACTTGAACGGCGCGGTTGCAGCAAGTGGGGGAGCCAGTGCTGCACGGACCAGGAGGGGGGCATGCAGGAGGAGGGGGAGCGGCAGCCACAGATACGAGGAGGGCAAGGGGTAGAAGAGCAAAAACACGAACGAACATTGTGAGAGATGAAAAGTAGTGAAAGTAGTGAATTGCTGATTCGATGGGATGACAGGTATGAGTGATTGACCTGCTAGTCAAGCCCTATCTCCCCGGCTTTTTATGGCTAGTAAGGACAGAAACACCCTGGCTGTCAGTATCCGAACAATCGCTTTTCGGGCCAGCAGCTTGTGTCGTTACAAAGGACAAAGGCTCAAGCGATTACCTAGACGGACCGTCACTGCGGCGTCCATATATTATCCAGGTCTGGTTAGACCAACGACAACCCTCGTGTGTGAAATGCTTCGAGAAAGCAGGCCTCCGAGTCGGGGGCATTGTGAGCTAAAAGTACATGTAACCAAACGGAGATTTACTAGTCCTGCTGATCCGAATACTGGGACTGTACAATCAATTCAACAAAACCAGACGCAGAAGAAGGAGCAGGTAAATGAATATATTGGTATCTTGAAGGTTCATAACTCCGTCGACCGTACATACCAACCATCGAGGATTTGTTTCGTTGGTCTTGAAGTGGAATCTTCGAGCAGCATGTTGCTGTAACACCGTAACCAAATGCAGACTTGATTTCTGTGTGCCTGAGGGGTGGGACAGCGAAGCAACTAATTCAATCATAATCTCTGCCAGTACAATTGTCTGGAAGCAATTGGTCGATTCAGACTAGCCTGAGTGCTGGTCCGTTGGCGTACCTTCATTGGACATGATTGCGTATTCCAGCAGCCAAATCGAGAGAATTTGCGTCCGGCCAGATTACGAAAGGAACAAACTCCTGCGCATAAGCACAATCCGTGAATTTAGATAGTCACGGGCCCAGTGACGCATGACTGGTGTAGCATGTAGCGAGGGCTGGGTGGGTTGTACCGAGCAGGTCCATGGCGGGAGGAAAGAGCCACAGTCTGGCATGTGTGACACTTGCGCCACCATGGTACGGACTTTCTCATGTGCCGCTCCGCAAGGTAATAAGTTACAGTCCTTGGTCGTGGCACACTCGAGAAGAGAGCTCGCAAGGTGAAAAAAATTGGTTTGGTCGAGATTCAAGAACATGGAACATTGCGCAGTGCGAACTTCTTCGAGAGTTCGATGCATGATCGAATTTTCCAGCTGCCAACGCTAGTACATACTAGCAACTCGTCCAGATGTGACAAGGCATCTTACCCGAGATGTTGAACTGACTACGATACATTCTGATTGTCAAGGTCAGCTTCCGGAGATCGAAGCGATGTACGTGATCATAGCACCGTGTGGCGAGGGGGCTCTGTCTTGGTTGAAACGACAATGACCATGGTCGTCGAGCATATGTTCGCCTCCGGGCGACATCAAAGCTTCACATTCGTCTCCTAGATGGTGTCGGTTTGCCTTTCCTGGCCACGAACTTCCGAGGCGAGCGAAAAGATTCCAGGAGAGCGAGAATCTGACCGAGTAGGCTTAAACGATTGAACAATCGCATGCGTTTCTGAGTGCACTTGTGGACCTCAGAAGGCGGGACCGATGTAGTAATGTATTCAATATCTGACAGCATGCTACTTCTCTAAGGAATCAAAGTAATCATAATCCCAGCAGCTCAAAATGTTACGTCACCGGTACCAGATGACGCTGCTCGAACCTGAAAATCAGCCTATCCACCGATCGGAGATCTCCCGGTGGGTGCCTTGCGATCAAGCAAGGGTCGTATGTATGTGATCGATTGATCTCCGGGGATTGTAATCCCAGCAGCTCGAAATGCCACGTCATCGGCATCAATCTTACTCCTGGGCATGCTTCCGATTTTCTTCAACTTGAAGACACGTAGTTCAACCATGCACAGACGCCTACAATCAGAAATACATAGCGTACAAGAACAACATTCTTCGATATCATTGCCGTGTGAGGATAAACTGCTCTACCACACTCGGCTCCAAATTCTTATGCGGATACTCAAATATCAACGGTGATGGGATTGCAACCAATGTTGATAACACCGCCCTGTAAATCACGTTGAGCCGTACTGAAATTCATACACCCTCTGAAAAGGATAATACATACACTGAAGGTTTGCTCACAGCAGAGAGGCTTCTGAGAGCAATCGGCGCCCTTTCCAACGATGGCACCGCAATCCAGGCCAACAACGGCGTCAACGGTAGCTGTGACAGCACCGACAAGGCCACCGAGTCCGAGTCCGGTCAGCGTATTAGTGACGATGGTTGCGTTGCTCTACACCAGCAACAGTAGATTCTCAGCATCCACTCGATCGAAATTAGAAAATAAGTTATTTACCGGAACGGTGCGATGGCAGCAGCTGGGTGGGGCGGTGGGGCAGATGGCAGGGGGCGTGGCAGCCGCAGAGACGAGGACAGCAAGGGGAATAAAAGCAAGAACACGAGCGAACATTGTGAGAGATGAAAGTACTAGTGAGTTGCTGATGAGAGCGGATAAGAGGAATGAGCGATTGACTTGCTAGTAAAGCTCGATCTTCCCGTCTTTTTATACCTTGGAAGTACTGAGACCCCTGACTGTCATTTCGATGATAGTTTACGTTTCCAGAAAGCAGATGACTGCATTCGGACCATCTCGTTGGGCCAGTAGCTTGTGCTGTAAATGATGAAGACTCACAGTAGTACCCACCACCGAGCCTTTGTTCACATGCTATCCGAATGGGATCAACGAGGTTGGATGAACGTCAACCCTCGTATCTAAAGAACTTCAGAAAACAGATTTCGGATATTGTGAGCAAAAAGCACTTGACCAAACGCAGACTCACTAGTACGGATTCGAACTTGCCTTGCTGGCTTTGCCGATCCGAATACCGCGACCACAAAAAAACGAAACGGAACAAAGGACAGGAAAATGGATACATCGAAGCTCTGATGACCCCGTGGACCGCGTGAAGGTTGTTAGATAACTTTGACTCAAGCGAACCTCTGTATCTGAGTCGAAGGTGATTTCGGAATCTTACAGCATATAATCCCCAAAAACAGCATAACCAATTGCAGACTCAGTGAGGTCGGTGGTTGGCCGTCTCGTGGTTTCCAGCTAGCTCAATTCCGCTGGACCACATCCGTTGCTTGTGCATAAAAGAAAGACTGAATCGGGCCCCTGTTCTGTTCACATACTATTCGAGCCCACAAGGGTGGCAGCTCTCGTATGTAAAGCAGTGGCACTTTGGAGCATCGTAAACTAAAATTACCTGGTCAGCACAATAGAGTTCACCCGGCCAAGTTCGATTACCGATCCTGATGGGCTGGTATACGGCCGCCGACCGAGGCTTCAATTAGTAACGGAATTCGATTAGTATTAGTACAATCAGAACTTTTTACCTTGTGAGCGACTGCCGCATCCGAGTCATGCGAACAGCTGTTTATGTAACTTCTCTGTACCTCTGATCGAATCAGTGCGTGACGATGTAACCGACGCGGCGACCTGAGAAAACGTTAAGACGCCACAACTAGTAAACACGAACCGGCTCTTTGAGTTCGGTTCGTCGATCTATAATGATGCACCTACTGCCCACGCCATTGGAGAGGGAAACTTGCATTCGTGGCCCTAATGACCTGTTCATGGTGGGACTTTGGACATGTTAGGACCAGAGATAAAGTAATACGGGGAGTGGCGAGGGTAACAGACCACGAAAGCAACTCCCAGTGATTTGAATGGCTAGCATTCTATTCACCGGAAGAGGGCATGTGCCCCTGGGCCTGGTGCCTCTTCTGTAGCCGTTTAACGCAGTCACTGTGATTGGAATAATTGGCCCGGGATGAACGTTTGAATATTGAATATTGAACATTGTACTTTTCCTGTTTCGTCGGGTTCCGCCTGACGTTGGGCTGAGATTCTAGCCGAATGGGGCTTCCTCAAATACGTCAAAGAATCTTGGCGAAAACAGCACCAACTCGTGAGCTCTTGAATTGGAGCAAAAAAGGGGAAATTCAAGGTTCAACGCTCCGTTGAGTCAGCCGTGGGATTTTATCGCTTAGCAAAGCATTCAGATGCCGGGCCGAAAACTGGGCAACGGAGGCGAGACGGCATCAAGTTGTGGTGGGAAGGAGGCTCGTTATTGGCAGCAAGAGCGCGGTAGCGAATGGGATAATCCCGCTCTGGCTAGATCCCTCTCGGGTGCCTACCGGGATTTCCTCGTTCCCGTATGGTGACCATGCTAGAGCTAGATAGCACGGCGGTCTCAGTCTGAGCTCCTTTTACCGAAAGGCGAGTTCGCACCAAGCGGCTGGCTCAATGAACCCCAAACTGCTTAGAAGCATGACCGTCAGATGAGCCAACCAGGTGAATGGCACAACTACAAGTTACCATTACACTCGATGACATTGACGAGAACGTTGCTTTTGGTCCTCTTCCAGGCTCCAGCTTCTCCAGTGTCCGATCAACCCCTCATGAGAGATACGCATTTGTTGAACATTCAAGTTTTTTTCACTGGTAGGAGGACTCGCAGTAGGATGTTTCATCCCTCGTTGACGTCATGCAAACACATTAGGAGGATGAGAAAAGGTTTGAGCGCTACTGGAAGCAGGCAAAGTATGAAACTATCACATGATCATTACTGATCTTACTCTTGAGTGTTGTTCCGAGGTTAAGTTTGACAAGACACGGACAGTTCAACCATACATACAGTAGATGCCTTACACCAAACATAAATATACTGCAAGCTTCGAGAATCATTAACCGAGTGAGATAGGCTAGTAACTCCGCATACTTACTCTGAACTTCTGCGTGGACACTCAAATATCTATATCAACGGTGACTGGATTGCAACAACGCTGATAACTATACCAGACACAAATACACTGCAAGGAACTACCACAACCTTCGAGATCCGTTAACTGAGTGAGATCAACTACTCCACACACTCGACTCCAGACTTCTGTGTGGATACTCAAATATCAACGGTGATGGGATTGCAACCAATGTTGACAATACCGGCCTGGAAATCACGTTTAGACATAGTTTCATACGCCCTCTGGAACTGAGGATACGTACTCCCAGGCTTTGCTCACAGCAGAGAGGCTTCTGAGAGCAGTCGACACCCTTTCCAACGATGGCACTGCAATCCAGGCCAACGAGGGCGTCAACAGTAGCTGTAACGGAACCAATAAGGTCACCACGACCGATACCCTTCAGCATGGTGCTGACGATGCTGGAGTTGGCCTATATCAGTGACAGAAAAATCCTTGTGAATAAATCACATGTATCAAAAAGGATCACGAATTTACCGGAGCAGTGTGGTTGCAGCAGCTGGGTGGGGCAGTGGGGCAGATAGCAGAGGGAGCGCTGTCTGCGAAGACGAGAACAGCAAGGGGAAGAAGAGCAAGAACACGAGCGATCATTGCGATTGATGGAAAGTAGAGAATTTCTGAGAGGAGCAGATGAAAGGTGTGCGGGATTGACTGCTGGTCAAGCTTGATCTCACCACCTTTTTATACCTTGGAAGCACGAGACCCCCTGACCGTCAGTATCATAATAGTTCACATTTCCCGAAAGCAGACAACTGCACTCAAACATTTTCTTTTTCCGAATGGCTCGTGCTGTAAAGACTCACCACCGAGCCTCTGGCACTCTGTTCGCACGCTATCCGAGTCCGATCGATCGATGAACGATGAACGTCAACCCTCGTGTGTAAAAGACACGACTTGACACTCGAGAGCATTGTGAACATAAAGCAATTAACCAAACGCAGCCTGAGACTCACTAGTATGAATCCCAGCTTGGCTTGCTGACGTAGGGACCAAACCAAACCTGAAGCGGAACAAAGCACAGAAAATGAATACATTTCGAGACACTTGAAAGATAAGCCCGCCGAGCGTGAACGACCGTTAGACGGCTTTCTAGAAAGCCTCTGAATCAGATCAGCCGACGAGCACGCTACCGTGTTAAAAGTGATCTCAAAACGGAATCTGACAGCATGTAATCCCCAAAAACAACATAACCAAATGCAGACTCGGTGAGGTCTGGGGTCGGTTGTCTTGCGGTTTACAGTTGACGCCATGCCGTTTGGTGGTCACGTTGATCGCTTGCGTGTAAAATCGGACTCACCACTGAGTTGACACATCGTGACTCGCGGGTTCTGTTCACGTACTCTCCAAGTTCGGATGGATGACAGACCTCGTATGTACGTGACAGCATCTCGGAAAGTATCAATTCGGATCATTGCGACTTTGAGATCGAGAACAATTCGTCGATCAATGTGTTCCCTGTCCGCTCCACGATTAGTTGTCATTTCGGGTTCAACCTGTTCCTGGCTCACTTACTAAGCCCCTGGTCAGATGTCTGGACGACTGATGAAATCTAGCCGTCGTCGCAAAGCACTAGCCGATTAGGACTTCCCCACACAGTCCCCGTCCGGCTTGACTCGTCTCAGCGAAAACGGCACCAATTGTTATACAAAAATAACAATAATAAAGATTACCAGCTGCTCGGACATGCTCCGGGTCGTGAGTGTTCGCTCCCGCAAAAGGGAGCGCCGTGGGCTTCGCGAAGCAGACACCCGAAAACTGTCTTTTTTCGGCTAATTCGGGCCAGCCTGTCTTCTAGTTAGAGATGTACAGTGTCATCAACAAAAGAGCCGCAGTGCTGCGGTAGCGACCTGAGGTGAGGTATGACCACACGCTGTGGCTAGACCTCTCTCAGATACCTATTTCGCCGCTGTAGTGCGATGGCCATGCCAGATCCAGTCGGATGCCACGACAGAGTTTCCTCTTCCAGATAGGCAAGTTGGCACGAAGCGGTTTGAACCGGTATGGGCCTCTGTGTGTTAAGATCACCAACTAGGGGCAGAAGAGCAAAGCTAATGAGTGCACAAAACTCGGTGTTGCGGCGATTCATCCTGTCGGTCGCTATCCTGTGGCTTGAGTATGTGCAATGGACGCGTTTGGATGTTTCCAGCCATTGGTACTTAGGTATGGTGGCTCGGTCCTGGGTCTAGGGTGTTCGTCGCAACTGTCATCTGTTGGTTCGACCCTCTCGTCACTCCGTCGATCGAGCAGTACGTCGACCATTGTGCGTGCATCGTTGTGTTGAGAGCGAACGCCACACCCATGAGACCGGGCCTGTGCACAATATGGTCGTAAAAGAAGGATGTGATCATGTTCCTCGGGCCATAGTCCAGCCGCTCCCATCACAAATCTGAACACTGGAACTGCAAGTAGGCTTGGTCAGTTTCCTGCTGACAGAGACGAGTTTCGGGGAGCTCTGAAGGCGTTTCTGGACTATGCACGTCGATATCCGTCCCGTCTTCAGGGTTTCTCGACGGCTTCCAGTCGCCGTCTGTGTCTGGGCTGCCCTGCAATGTGCGACGTGCTGCATACGCTTGCGTTCGTCAGCTTGTGCATCTTCTTTATTAAAGTAGGTAGCCCGTATCCGCATAGGCTCACCAGTGCCTTTCATTCTCTCCTAGGTTGTACGGTCACATTCTGTTGGGCTTCTGGTGACCTTCTGCATCTAACCGGCGTACTGGTTGAAACCGACAGCCTGCGCTTGTGCCAGTGAGCGCCAGCGCTTAGGAACTATGGGAATGTAATTCCATTCGTTTGCTCAATGCCGTCTCGAGGCCGCCAGCCAATGTGATGAATCAGCTTGCTGGATTGCTTTCACACGCGACCTATGTATGAAATAGAATCTTGAGGCCTTGAAGTCATAGAGGATAACTAGAGTGTAACATTCAACTATGCAGTATGATGGCGCTCCGTGATCACGCACTCTCCTCCATCCTCACCCACAAACCGTCCTGAATCCGAGGTCAACTTGTCAAGATCGTTCTAGGCAACGCCGTGGAACACTTACCAGGACATACGTGGTAAGGTGGCACCGGAGGATCGCCTTCTCTACCCCTTGTCGGCCAGGGGACCCCGCCCATTCAGGTGGTGCAAGTGTCTGCACGTCCTCCGCTAGCGAAATCGAAGAAAAGACTTGAAGTAGGCGGACGAGGAAGTAGGAGAGTTCGTTGTATGCAAACTATCCGAGTGTTCTAATGCCGAAGGAACGGGGATCAATACGTGAGACGCCTACCTGTTGACCCAGACAGATTCTCGGGCCGGCGTTGAAAGGGACAAAAATAAACGGGTTGGGCGTCAAGAACTTTTGAAGTCGTTCGTCCAGGAACCGAACTGGGTCAAATTCATTCACTGCGAAACCGTGAGTAAGCAGTCATCCAGAAGGAAATCAAGGAGCCAGGATCCTTACCATCTGGCCCCCAAAGGTCCTTTCTGCGATGCATTAGGAAGACCGAATAGCTTACACTGAATGTATAAAAAACATCCGCCTCAGCATGGAGAAATCAATTGACAAGACAAGACGTTGCCTCACCGTGTGTTTGCAGGGACAAAGATCGGCGGTGCTCCCTTAACAGGTGGCAATACAACAGGCTCAGTGCTCATTCTGCGGATGCGTAGGTTAAGAGAACCATTATCCTAACCGTGGCCAACCTCACCGAATGTTGAAGGGACTTGAGTAATAATATATCGATCAGCGTCCCATTCTTCCTGACCCAAACACAACGCGGACTCACACTGGAGGATACAGTCGCAACGTTTCTTCACAAGCTGTGAGTCCATGATGTAACCCAAAGAATTCTCGGCATGACGTACCATTGATGACTGCCCTGAGATACTTCATCTCGCGGAAATCATGCAACGTGGGACCCCTCGAGTTACCGACCACCGTCAAAATCTCCTCGCGAAGTTTGAGAAGCACATTTGGGTGCTGAGACAACATCCAAATGGCGCACGTCAGTGTACCTGTCATCTATTACACGTGGATCCATTATTCCAAATGTACAATACGCGAAACGTATGCTCACCGTATCCCGACCCGCGATCATGATATTCATAATTTCGTCTCTTATCACGGTAAGATCTACAGAGTCGGGAACATGAATAAATGTTCAAGTGATACTCAGAAGTAAAGTACTTGCCTTCTGTGTAGTTAACGAGATGATCCAACAGCGTGTCTCCTTCCAAGATCTCCCGATCCTTCTCATTTTTCTTGGCTAACGCTTCTTCCAATATGGGATCAATGAACTCCTGACAAACATGCATGTGCTTCTTGACACGATCGCTCCAAAATTCGAGCAGGCGCCACGATTTCCCGAAAGGTTGTCGGTAAGAGATAGCTGATTGTGCCTCACGGAATGCATGGGAAAACTGGTCGGACGGATGGCTCGTGACGTTGGCAGCAAGCGGGGAATTTGGGGGGTAAACTAGTCCAGCTGAAAGCGAGTGGACATTTTTCCCGAATAGGAATTCCGTCACAGAGTCCAGCGTAAATCGTGATATCATGTCCTAGGTCGCACAGTCAGCAAAATGGTCTACGACAGTGATTCGAGTGAAGTTGTCACCTGAAAATCGACCGGGTGACCTTGTCTTAACCTCGATTTCAGCTGACCTATGGCATCATCGGCATGCTTTTCGAATATTTCAAAGTCGCTGATTCTGTCCCTGTGGAAAAAAGGGCGGGTCATCGAGCGATGGAACCTAGTTTGGCAGGTCGCAATCAGTACAGGATGATGTCTATAGTTGGACGTCGGCGTACTTCCATCTATCCCCTACAGCTGTCGATAAGCATCAAGACAGAACGAGAAGGACGTGATCGTACCATCAGAATTAAATACGCCAGTTCCGAGGAGGGAGTGTGCGATGTCGGAAGATACCGGGCCTGGAGTGGATTCTCATTTACATTGACCGAGGCGACTCTCAGACACCACATACCTTTGACAAAGGAGTCGAATTGCGTCCCGAGGATGGCCTGAGGCGATTCATGAAAATGGATCTGTTGGACAGGAGCGGTGTGAACTTGCCTTGACATGTTCAGGCTCCGTCGTGAGAAGCTATAAGTAACTTGGTCAGTGTTCACGCATTTTCCTTAACAAGAACGTACCCTGCTCTCCCAGAGAATTCTGGTGCGGAACGTATTTCCGATTTTCCTATGCTGCTGTTCGAGTACTTCCCCTACGCGATGAGGAAGTAAATGCATCAGCCGACCAACGACGGGGAAAATACATACCTAAGTATCGCTTGCGGAACTTCTCGGCACTCATGTATAGCAGATCCAAGCTACCTGGCCACTTGCCATGAAACTGAGGTGCGAGCAGTGCACCATGCATCGCAGCCTGACGTCCATTACGCCAGTCTGCATATTTGGCACTACAGGCTAAACCCAGGGGGAACAATGTTATATAAATGAACCCCAGGACCCAAATGGACACGTGCACATGGAAAAGCGTGTTCAAGAGGTAGACTCCACAAAAGGCTAAGGCAGGGGAGAGGATTACACGGCGAGCATTCGCGGCAACGAGCGCGATGCCAGGGGGCAGCTCCATATTGATGGGTGGGTGGAAATGTTGCGAGGGTTTGTGTACCGGTGTGTGAGGTACTGTGGAGATTTATATACCACGGAATGGCTCGGGAGAGTATGATAGTTTCTGATGGGCCAGAAGCGTGCACGCACCTGATAATATCATATCGTGAACCTCCGACGTTTGAAGCCGAGCGGCGCAGTAAGCCTGGCCCACAGTGTCCGGGCATACTCGGGCATCACATCTGAATTGACTCCAGCCTTGAGCGCGCCTGTGTTAGTAAGTTAGGGATGATTTTTCAGGCGGAGATGGGCCACACGGAATTACTCCACCAAACGTTTTGCTGGCATTTAGGAGCTGTGAATCGCAGGGAACGTCCACCACCGCTGAGCCCGTTGTGCCGCACTGGAAAGTGCTAGGTTTGATATGATCCACGGAGGGTAGTAAGCGATGGACACTAACTGTCACTGCCTCCAATGGTGGGCTGAGCTGCTCCCGCCAATCTACGCCATGGAAAATCTTATCTTCTCATGTCGGACTTTGATGGGACTCCTTGCGACCCGTTCTTCGGGTTGTCCGTTTCAAACCAGTCTTTTTGCCTCCGCCCATCTCCGACAGACCGAGTGCTGAACTACATCTCATTTTTTGAATAGATATCATCCCGTAGTAATGCTATGCATGTCCTTCTATCATACGCAATCTTCCGCCACCTGGTAGGTGGACACTCTCGCGACTAGTCAAGGTCTTCCACACGTTCAAGCTCGCAGACATCCACATAATGCGAGGTTATCAAGTACATAGTCCCTCCGTCGCACCTTCTTCGTTTCCTTTTCTGTCGGGTACACACTACTGACCGACAGACGCTCTAGGTCCATCAAGCCCTCGTCCGCTGTTCAGAGTAACAAGGCCAGCGTCGAGATCACATCCCCATTTGACGGTGTTGTCGAGGAGGTGCCAGTCCAAGAAGGCGAGATCGCCAAAGTCGGCGCAGGACTGTGTCTCATCGAAGTCGAGCAGGACGACTCTGAATCAAACACCACCTTGCAGCTCAACTCGGAGGCGTCGACCCTGAACGCACGCAAACTCAAGATCCGGTTGCCGCGTCGGCACCAGCGGAATGCGGGGAGGCACCGAGGCCTGGGACACCGAGTACATATGACCCCGCTGTAAGCAAGAAGCACCCACTCGATTCAACGAACGCGGATGCGAATCATGCGACTTCCTCGACGTTGTCGTCGTCGGACCACGTTCTTGCTACCCCATCCCTACTTCATTATGCTCGCCAAGTTCCAACAAGGCATCGATCTCGCGGCCCTCGCACCCGGCAGCTGACGGAACGGGCGCGTCGAGAAGAAGGATGTCGCAGGTGCATCTTTGTCTTTTCGCCTCCCGACGCTTTTCAGAGCCTCAGGATACCCAGATTGTGCGTGCCGTTTGCGCAGACGGAACGACGAGCATATACTGACGTCTGGAAAATAGATACGGCACCTCGCTCCATCTCACGCGTCTTCATGAACTGCTACCCATACTGAACGCAAGCAAGCATTCCACCCCACTACCTCTCACCATCGTCGACAATGGAACGGTTGCCACGTCACACGTGGTTGACCTGTCCGCGCTCTACCCTCGCCTACCCCTCCGTCTGTCCCGGAGGGGGGTACATTTTCAAGCTGATGTAACTTCTATTCCTTTTCAAGGCGCTCTCCAGCGCGATGATGGAATGGTCGGTCTTACGATCCGTCTATCACCCCCACCTCTGATGCAAGCAATAGTGGGAACGGCAAGCCGACGTTGACGATCTGCCCTTCAGCTGACCTGGCACTCACGCTGAGCACCCCGAGTCACTGAGTTGTACCCCATGATCAGTAGCGGACAAGGCTATCGATCCACGGGCTCGCGTCTGGCGTATCTGGGTCGGTAAGTCCCAAGCCGAAAGAGCTCGGCCAGCCGGTCCAAGATCCCAGGCTCGGGCTGGGCTGCGCCCCATCCACCTAAGGAAGGCCTGTCACACTACAGGACTGCCTCACAACACTCCTGTCATAACACAGGGTGTCTTATCGCACCCATCATACGCTATCTACGCGCCCGCGCCCGAAAGCTGGAGTGCGGAACATATCGGTTTATGGAAGGGGTCGAGTTGGCTACGTCTGTGAAGACGTGGAGGGGAATATTCGTGGAGAGGCTGGAGAGGTTGATTACAGAGGTATGATGGTTAACCGTGCTCACTTATCACGTTGCAAAACCGAGCGCTGAGCACAGATACACATGTACGTCCACTAGAATCCATTGATCCGGTAGTTTACTCCCTGCTGGCATGCCCTCCACAGGCTTGAGCTAATTTTGTCCCCGGGCCGGAGGAACTTGAATGGTGAGCATGACGTCAGACTCTCTCGCAACACTTAGTACTTCTTGTCCTTTCACCTCCCCGTCCAGTTCAGGAAACACTTGCCTCTGCCACCCATCTACATCATCTCCTCTCTCCTCGGAGCTCATTACACGTTTACCGACTTCGCTTGGCGTCCATCAATCGAGACTTGTATTTTCCAGGTCTACCCTCTCCAGATCGCTTACGGGGATGCATTGGCCCTGTCGAATGAGTGGTTGACGCTCTTTGCAAAAGTCGATATAGAGACAGACGGGCAACACGCGCAAAGTGCAACCCGCCTTCTTAGCCCTGCTTGGCAACAATTCTGAAAACGCGTCGTGGGCGTATACATAGCGGGCAACCTCCTCCAATTCGACATCACAATCAGAGATGAGCTTCCGCGCGTGCATGAGTAAGGGGTGAGGAGACAGGCGAGATAGAAGCAGAAGTCTGAGAGATGTTCAAGAGAGATCTGAGATTATCTGACTTGGGCGTTAAGGCCTCTGGCCGCTTCAAGGAAGTTAAACTCGTAACTCGTTTGCAGTGACCATCTCCTTATCCTCAATTCCACGCGCCATCGAGAGCGTCCCCAGTTATTTTCGCGCCCTGAATAGGTACGTCTGGATCAAGTGTCATCAATTCCAGATATATCATCCGATTAGTTCCTATCCATGATGTGGATCGTTGGTGTGGGAATCGGCTACATTTAAGGCGGATGATACCACCGTCGCTCCTCATCAGGACTTATGCTCACCTGCTTTTCAATGCACTTCACAGTTGTCGCAGTCGTTGCTGCATTAGCCGTTTCGGCTGCTTCAATACCAAGACCCAGGGGGAAAGGCAACGGAATTCCCATACCGCTCACCAAACACTCACCATCTCTGAACTTTAACAAAAGCGTCAATATCGATGGACTCAATTCTCGTGCTGCAACATACATAGCGTACGTGTCCTGGACCCTTTTCCCGGATGTTCTCATACGTCGTTTTTTGCAAACTTCTTCATGGTTTGGAAATTTTTGAAAGGAACACGGGAACGATCCACCCTTCTGTTTTGAAACGGAGCGAGTCTGAAAACTGGAAACGCGGTGGGGCTGTGCTTGACTCGACCAGTTACGAGGATGATACTTGGTATGGTACTATTTTGATCGGTACTCCTCCCAAACTCTTCACTGGTAGGTTCTCCGTACATTTCATGAATTATATGCTAATCTTTATCCCATCGCAGTCCAGATTGACACTGGCATCGAGTAAGCATTTCCTGTAAAGATGGCTACCTACTCCCTCGTTTAATCCGACCCAGCGATCTCTTCATTCCAGCGTCGACCGGTAATATGAACTGCAAAAGCCATGATCACCTCTGGAACCCTTCGTCTGAAACTGCCCAGGACTTGAATAAGCCCTTTCTACTCAAGTTAAAAGATGGTTCAAACGTCGGAGGTAAACAATACACTGATAACATAGCCATCGCGGCCTTCACTGTGCGTTATCTCTCGTTGATCATCAACGTGATGACTTCTAACTACCCGAGTAGGCGGACAAGCAGACCATTGGTGTTGCAATAACATACTAAGCTGACTTGGAAAAGTCTCGCTTCCCTTCGGACGGTATGTTGGGACTGGCTTTCCCGTCTATTTCGCAGTATCCTGCTGCCCCCCTGCTCGAACCACTCATCAGTGAAGGAAAGCTACCTGACGGAGTATTTTCATTGAAACTTTCCCCTGATGGAGGCGAGATGTACATTGGTCGAGTGGACAACGAGCCGTACACAGGTGACATCACCTTTGTCGATGTATAAACCAAGGTGAGCTGAAATGTAACATCAAGTAGCAGTCGCAATCGCATATTCATTTTAACATTTAGAGATTCTGGCAGGTGATAGTTAATGACATCCGTGTCAATGGCAGACCGGTCCTGAGGAGTGTAGCCTCGATTATCGACACTGGGGCCAACTTCATCTTCATCTTGGTGATCCGGATCGAGTTTTGACCCTGCATAAGGCCTATGGAGGCGAAGCTTTCGAGGATGGTTACTACACATGTAAGTTCTGATTGTGTTTCAATTGCGTCTCACATATTACTTTCGGGTCCACTGACGGCCCTGTAGTCCCATGCGATGACTTCCCGGACGTGACTCTTATTTTTGGCGGTAAGCCAATTACAATCCTTGCTGACCACCTCAACCTTGGACCGGTGGAGGATGACTCACCCGATTGTTTCAATGGAATCATGGCTCATCTCAAGAATCAGAGTGTTGTCTGTGAGATCTTCCCTCGAGCCGCGTGGCGTACTTCAAACATACTAATCACTGAACCCCTCGTTCCAACCAGCATGATTCTGGATCATTGGGTCTGATTTCCTCCAGCGCTTCTATACTGTGTTCAACACTGATCACGACCCACCTCAAGTTGGATTTACGCATCTTGAAGAATGATCGGAAATGTAGCACTCTTTTCTGGCCTTCAATTCACTCCAACTTGCATGGCCCCAGTCGCAGGCTAGAGCATGTACGGTTGTCACGGTTGGGCGAGAGGAAAATGGGGAGAGATGGCAACGAACGGACGAGGAGGTGTCAGCAGCATGAATCGGCGTGGTTCTCCTCGTAGGACTTGAAAGTGTGCCGATCATCGAATATGTTCCTCGGCAGAAGGACTCGTGTCGTACATGCAAGTACCGAGGGCGCTCACCTGGCACTGAGCGGCCAGCTTGAGCGACATCTCCGATCCTCTCCCAAATTGTAGCTCTGCTGCAGTACATATCTTCAATGCCCCAGGCCCCACGTCTCATCATGAGTTAAATAATGCGATTGTGTCAAATAATGTGCCCCGGTTGTGTGCCACTGGCAGGCGCAAGTTGCCCGTAATGATCTGGAATGGGAAACGAGCGGTGCCAGGACACCCTTCTTGAGATTTTAGATGAGTGTGCAGAGAGAGATGATGTCACAGGTCCAGTAGAGGGAATGCTTCCCTTCCCGTACTAAACTGTTTTGGCCGTTCGCGCATCCTGCAGAACAAGATACTATCTGAGAGACTAGAACGTCAATATATTTGATTTCATTGCTAATTTGTCTGCAGAAGGGCGACAGAGCCTGGATCTGTTCCAGCCATGGCCGATGGTACTGCGGCCATGTCGTGGGTCAGCCAAAGGTCGGAAAGACAAGACATGTAAGTAAACTCACACTCTTCGAACCTACCACGACCTTGGGCTAATATCACGATCACAGGACGATGGGCTATTCTGGTTTTGGTGTGTCGGGTTCGTTGTCGACCGGACCAGTGTTAGAAAGTGGTTTGCACCACTGAACGGAGACATCAAACCGGACACTCAGAACACGCACCGATTGATTGTTGTCGGATTTCCTGGAAACCGCACGCAATGAATGTTGGATGAGGTTGACTGTTGAATGCATTGGTTCAAGCGCATTGAAGATCGCTTTCTTTCATTTTGACAAGACAGTTTAGTTTATCCGAGTTTCTTGATTCCGGCGACTTTTATTTTTCTACGCTCGTCTGTATCGTTAAGGATTGCATACGCACCCTGTCATTAAAAGATTGTAACCAGCTTCAGATAGTAATGTATCGACGGATTGCAAAGAACGTGGCTTATCAGATGTCGGCGTTGTCCTGTCAACAACTTGATAAAACTTACGATGTAATGGCTTAAAGGTGGGTGGGTTGGGTCAACTTTCCCAGAGAATCATGTCTGTGAATATGTACATACGTCAACGCTGGATGTCATTCAAGATCCGTTAGCCCGCTGTTTGAAGGTGCGCTTCAGCTTAGAGTCCCACACCCCCGTACACCACGGGGAGTGCGTAGGAGTATTTCCTCGGACCAACAGTTTCGACTGTTGCCTTAGCGTATTTTGTAGGACTAGGCTAGCCAGTTGCTGCACAATTATTTCGCTTGTCCAAAAAAAAAGGTGCGCCCTAGTAGTTGTTGTTACAATGGCGGGTGTTCGGAGTCTAAACGTAAATCGCGACCACTGAGAGTGACACCGTGACGAGGACTAAAATTTGAATCAGAACACCACCACCGTGGTTAATCCTGAAATCTCAGAGGTACTATGCTCGGAACCCCCCTCTACTGCCGCTGACCTCGGCCACTGCGCGAGGTATGTCTCTCGAATTAATTTTCAGTCGAAAAGGTCATAATGCAATGCGTTTGGGACCGCAAAACCTGGTTTCCACTGAGCATTTTAACTTGAGGGCGTTCTTCGCTTTGTTTGAAATGGATTTTGACCTCAAAAGTTGTGCATTATGACCTTTTCTACTGTCTACGACAGTGTGCAACATGATTCCCTAAGATCTGCTCCGTAGCCGTTAGTCTTTGAGGCTGCTCGTCTGTCGAACAAATGTTGTTGAACCTGCGAAATTGTCGTCTGGCGCTCAGCGCTCTGACAGAGGTCACCGGTCACCAGCGGCTGGATAACATACGTACTTTGCAGTACTGTTTTCAAAGCTTAGGACGAGTCGAGTTCGTCACAACCCATCTCTTGACCCAATCTACTCGCTCTGACAAGTCCTTCATGTCCTCCCTGATCTCATGATGTGGGATCCCGAGCTCAGCCAGGACTGCGCGAAAAACGTAAAAAGAACGTTCATGCTGGTCCAAACTGCGCACCCCATCGTCGACGATCCACTCCTGTACAGGTCGAAGGAGCAGGAATTTGGCCTTTCTATATCTTTTCAATGTGCTTTGAAAGGTAGGGTGTTCCAGCAGAAAGTTCTTCTTCTGTTGTGCCTGACGTTCGTCTTTCGCTGTCAGGATTGCGTACACAATTGGGTCCACGCTTGACCTGTCGCTGATGATCAGCGACGCGCCCGTGTCTCTTGCCCTCTCGTAAACCTCTGCCTCTCTCTCTAGCTGTGTCAACATGATTGCGTTCTGCATCTCTATTCTGCCCACGTCTTCCCTTGTGAATCCTCGCCTTTTCATGATTTGACGGGCGACTTCCGTGATGTAGCACCACGACTGTAGTTTCAGAGAAATCGCGACTGCATCGCAGAGCGTCGTCTTTCCGGTGGAGGCTGGTCCGACTACGTACAGCTCAGTGAGCTGGTGTTGTTGGTTTGACATCTGCGACTGGTGTGGAATACGGTGTTGCTTGGGGTGGTGGGAACGTTGGTGGGCGTCTAGATGTTCGGGTCTTCGTAAGTAGTACGCCGCACAAGTCTAGACCGTTCAACAGCTCACTTTTTCCATCCCGCTGCGATACTTGTTTCACAGAAAATCTCACTTCCAATTTCACCT
Organism: Leccinum boreale; assembly: GCA_038092235.1. NCBI lineage: Eukaryota > Fungi > Basidiomycota > Agaricomycetes > Boletales > Boletaceae > Leccinum > Leccinum boreale. The sequence continues at coordinate 21,643 of JBBPPX010000230.1, read as the reverse complement.
TTATGTACACCTTGCTTAAAAATCCCCCTCAAGACCAAGAGGATTGGCGTTTTGCTGTCCCAACCAACCATCTTATCATACAACACAGGAGAAACAGAAACAACATCTATGGAGAATTTATCAAGTTCACCGCGGATGCGATTACTATGGAAGTTGCTCAGTTTCCCAGTAATCGCATTCTCAGAAGCGATGACCCGACCAAGTTTCTTGTTGTCTCTTTGGAGAAATTGCGTTTGCCAGAAGGCGATCTGCGAGTCACTGCGGATTATATCTGTCGGATGATGAAAGCTGGTGTGTTGATCAACGATGTACAATATAGATTTTGCCATCACAGAAACAATCAGTTGGTAGGTAACAATAAGATAATTCCCACTTTTCAGACGCTCACAACCTCGACAGCGAAGTAGGACGTGTTTCATGCGTGACGCAAATAGCGACGCCGAACTCGATGAGAGGATCTATGTATTAGGCGATTTTGGAAGGATAATGAATGCGGCGAAACATGAACATATCATTGCCATTCAATGATTTATGTTGAATCGTCCGCGTTCAGGGGCTAAACGTATCGGTCTCCTATTCTCTGCTGCAGAGCTCGATATTCAATTGGATACAAAGTGGATAAATGACATTGACGACATTGAGAATGTTGACACCGTCTTTTCCGACGGGTGTGGGCTTATGGCAAAGCATTGGGCCATCCAAGTCAGCAAGGCGAAGCGGATCATATTTCGCAACTAACGCTATGTTCCCTGTGTCCTGCAAATTCGGTATCCGTTTTCCTCCTCCTCGGATATTGGTAAATGGTTGACCGTTTGATTCCAGCTATTTCAAGGGGTCCTTGTGATACATCCGGAGATGGACAAATACTCTCAAAGAGAAAAAGCATCTCGCCAAATTTCGGAAAAGCATGTCAAAGTTCACGACGATGCACGATCATTCATTCTCCGTCGTGGGATATTCAAAACCTTACGCATTCGGGCGTCTGAACAACGATATTATCGTTCTTCTTTCAAGTCTAGGTGTTACGAATGAAAATTTGGTGGCAAAACAAGAAGCTCTACTTTCAGTGGATCGAGGAGGCATCCAACGACGTGACGAAAGCGATCTATTTTGCCTCGTGTCTTGAACAATATGACCTCTTGAACGTATCCTCTTGAACGGTCTGGACGACCCCACTGTTAGTGCTCAGATTCGAGATGTGCAGATGGGAGAGGTGTCTCAATTCCTCAAGAACGAAAGACCTAGAGCGAGGATGATCATCCATAAATCACGCCTCCTCTAGGGAGTCTGCGATCCTTTCAAGGTTCTCAAGGCGGGCCAAGTCCATATCCGAATCACGTCGCAAAATGGCGCTACCACACCGATAAACGGCGATGTTCTCGTCGTTAGAAACCCATGTCTCCACTCAGGTGTGTATGCGGACGTCCAGCTGGTCATGTAAAATGTTCATCAGAGAGTTTCGCAGGGGATTTTCCGAAGCTCCGTGCTGCTTCACATCCTAGTTTGGATCATCTCGTCGATTGCATCGTTTTTGCCTCTGTTACTAAACCGAGACATCAGGCAGCCCCGGCGATGAGTAGTGGGGGTGATCTGGACGGTACACCCACCCGTGTCATTCACCAGCGTCTCCAATCTAATGTTGGTCTTAGGTGATAAGTTCTTTGTATGCTGGGACCCGGACATTGTTCCCCCTCGCGCACATGAGGTAAGAACAGGACGCCTGCTTGGCATACAGAACGCGAGATAAAAGTGTTATATTATATCCAGTCATACGACTATCCACCGGTGGCACCGAACAAGGAACGTCCAGGAACGTCACGAGACAAGATCTCGCTACGCACTTTGCCTTGTATAACAAGTGAGCTATCTCAACGGTTGCGGAGCTACTGCGCAGGATGATCTAACGACGGAGCAAAACGTTGGTCTCGCACAAATTACCAAACTACACCAGCAATGGATTCGGTGTTCCCCAGGGTGCGATGAACAAGACACCTGTGGTCGATACACGTCATTTCCAATCGGGACCGAGTCGCACATCAGTTGTTTGATATGTATTTGGAGCAGTGAGTAGTGAACACGTTGAGTAACACCTTTCCATTGACTGAATCCCCCCTCTTCAGCGTGCAGACTGAGGAGTACGTCGGTCGTTTTGCACGCGAGTTGACTTCGTATAACGTCAAGTCTATCCTGGACGTGGACTAGTCCATTCATCCTGAGTGGATCAAGGATCTATTCGTGCCTGGGGCATCGGAGGCGATGTTCAGGCAGCTTTTGTCTGACCTCTTACACGATCACTTGGGAACACTGATGACGTTTTCTCTTCAGAATCGGGCGGAAAACAAGCTCTACTGGACATTCGACTTTATTGTCACTTTGCAGTCACTCATGGTAGACCTGTCTGCACAAAAACCTGTCTCTGGTGTACGCTCTATTGAAATCATATCCCCCGACCGAGGATTGGACACTTCCTGAACATCTCAAATATCCGATTCTCCGAGCCATCATCCGTGCGGCCAACGCGTTGGGCGTAGCCACCCTTGTCGCGCTGGAAAAGATCGTGCAGACGATCCACAACATGGGAACCGGCGAGTATGTAGAGCTGCTCATGCTCGCGACGCTGAGCATCCGACCCAAGACGCTCGTGCAGGAGGCCATTCTCGTTCTGCACGAGTCAAAGGCGGCGTCCAGAGAGGGAGCGCCCGCCACGGCATACCTCCACAAGCATTTCCTCGCCATCGCGTTCGACTGTGCGGAAGAAGCGGCGGATGTCTGTCCCTGCGACGACACGGGGAAGCCCCTGAACGCCAAGTCGTCATCCCATCCTGTTCTGAGGCTCTTCCGGCCCGAGGACAGCGATGACGGACACGTAGATGTGCACTTTCGAGTCGACGTGTCTGTGCCGATCTGGCTGCACTCGCACGCTCGACTGCAGTGCATCTCGGAACCCGGAAATGCTTTCATCGACCGCGCGATCGTGGACGGTGTGGCGACCAAGGCTGTTCAAGGGGAGATCACCGTCAAGATTTTCCATCCGCTCCCGCCCGAGTTTATGGAGATGCAATGGAGGATATTCGACGCCGGAAGTCTCGGTACGTCCTGATCGTGTTCCGTTTTCGTAGATGATGATCTGTGGACTGTGGAACAAGCAACATCGAGGGCGATGATGGACGCGGTGACGAGGTTATGGGAAGAGTCTGCTGATTGTTGTTGCATCTATGACACGATTGTCATGCCACCACCTCAAGCAGGATCGGAAGCCATCAACGACCAAGCTGAGGAGGGGAGAGGGAGAGGGAGAGTTGATTGGAACGGAATAGATGAACCCGAGCCAGATTGCTGCAATCAAGTCCATTTTGGCTCGTTTATCGCTCATTTGGGGTCCACCAGGCGAGTTACTGCATATGTGAGTGAGAACTAAAGCGCACTGACGTTACATCGTACACAGGAACTGGGAAGACGACGGTCGTCGTCCAGATTCTTTGTTATCTCTTGCGCAAGTTTCCAGACTGCAAGATTCTCATGACTGCCTCCACGCACAATGGTATGATTTTTTTTACCACCATAGTGATGCCAGAGAGTGAGATCGATCTTGGATTAACTAGCCGTGGACAACGTCTTGGAGCGTTTCCTCGAAATGAATAGAAAACCTGGGCTCCTCACCGACGACCTCATCCTCCGCGTTGCCACCGACCACTCCAAGGTCAACAAAGCATTCCAAAGCTACACGATCGACGCGCGAGTGGGCGGGGATTTGCACGAGAACAGTCGCTCGCAACGACAAGCGCAACAACGCGTCAACACAGCGCGCATCGCGTTCACGACTTGCGCGGGTGCTGGGTTGGGAACGTTGCGCAAGGTCAACTTTGACACTGTCCTGATCGATGAGGCGTCTCAGATCACGGAACCTTGTGCCCACAATCCGCTCGTCAAGGGGTGTCAGCGAGTAGTGTTGGTTGGAAATCAGTTGGTTTGGGGTTTTCATTTGGGGGCAAAGCTGACGTACCTGCTCGTCAGCGTGCAACTGCGGCCGACGGTGAAACCAATGGGGAAAGCCCTCGAGTACGATGTTTCACTGTTGGAAAGACTGTACACGTCGGATGCACATCCAAGCATAGTGAAAACGATGCTCAACGCAAGTCGAACGTTCAATCGCGACTATCACAGGGCATTGACGGTACCTTTCCCCGCTAGGTGCGAAATACCGATTCCCAAGCGAACTGGCTCGTTTCCCATCGACAGAGTTCTACAACGGAGAGCTCCGGTCTCACATCCAGGATAGCGCGCCCGTACTCGCCCGGTTATCCGCCGCCTTCCCGTGGCCCCGGACCGGCCAAGGCGATTGACGACTCGTGCCGACCGTCTTCGTGCAATGTTCCTCGGAAGAGACGGCGAGCTCCGCGTCCAAGAGAAACAAAGGCCAAGCCGAGCTCGCCGAGCACATCGTCTCTCTCCTTCAAACCCCAGCCGTCAATGGAAGATCAATCGCTGCCCCAAAACTCTCCATCGCCGCACTCTCACCTTACTCGAAACAAGTCTCCCTCCTAAAAAGCGCCTTGCCGTCCTCTGTCGTCTGCGCGACCATCGACTCGTTTCAGGGTCGGGAGAGCGACGTGGTCGTGTTCTGCGCGGTGCGATGCAACGCGACGCGACGCGCGGCGGCTGAACGTGATGTGGACGCGCGCGAGACGCGGTTTGGTCGTCATTGGGGACCGGGCGACGATGACGGAGACGAATGCGCTTTGGAGGAGGGCCGTTGAGGCGTGTACGGAGCTCGGTTGTGGTTTCGGTCCCGGCGGCGGAAGGTTCGTAATAAGACAGATCGGGGCGGGTCTTCCCGGTCGGGCCGGTCACAGTAGGAATGCTCGGTTGTTATTTGAGTTGCTATTAGTGTTTATACTCACCGAGCCCACAGTGTGGAAGGTGTGCGTGTTTGCAGCTGAGTGGCGACCAAGCCTAGATCTTGAATGCATCTGATGTGTTTGACCGCATGACTCCACAAGACATTCCTAAAAAGGTTCCACGCAGCTGTCACTTCTTCCTTCGTAAGCTGACATGCCGTGGCAGCCACAAACTGTGTGATGGTTGAAGGTAGTGTTGCGGGAGGTTCATCAGGAGGACATACGGTGGCCGTTAACGTCAGAAGAATCTCGTCTTTGAGGGTGAGGCAATATTCATGGATTGGAATATTTGGGAAACGGAAGCAACGTCCACTGAGTCAGCCACCATTAGCAGTTGCTTCAGTAGTGGGTTCAATCATGAGTGTGGCCAGTCTACGAGTGCCTCGGAGCGCTGAGCACAGGGGTCCCAAAAGTTGGCCGACGTCGCACAGCCGGACTTTGCCGGAAAATCCAATTTCCCAGGTGTCTTCAGAAACTCCCAAGTCTTGGACCAAGTTTCGCGGGACGCCAGGTTCATTGATTTGAAGCACATGTATCCACTTGTCGGGACCGCGACCATATCAAACGATGCATGTGTAACGCACGTGGGGGTAACTTGACAGTTTGATCCTGTTATATGGATTCCCAAACCGTCTTACATAATTATTGTTATCCCCGCGGAATCAGACGGATCCGAGCTCGAGCGGTTAACAAACCCAGAAACCCAGAAACAGATCTAGAGAAACTATCATTTCGTGTACAGTATGTACCGCTTTGAATGTATTTGCGAGGGATTCATTACAACTATTTACCATCTCCGAGAGACGCCAAGTCACCCATCGAACAGTCGCCTCTCGAGCTCAGATTCGAAAAGAAAAGAAAAGAAAAATCGATAGCATACTACGAGTTCAGACAAAAGAAGCGGTGGTCATAGAAACCAAAAAAAACGTCCACGAATCGCCACCACGTACCGTTCGTCGCGCAAATAATAATATTACAGGTATCTGGGTATACCAACGTGTGTGTGGTGTGTGTGTGAGAAGAGGGCGTGGAGTGGGGTGACCAGGGTAATTGGGCAGCGGGGGAAGACGATAAGTTTTGTAGTGTGAAAAGGAAAAGAAAAAGAGAAAAAATGTTGTATGTGGTGTATATGTATGTACGTATCGTGTGGGTTGTGCGAGGAAAGAAAAAAGAAAAGAAAAGCTGTGGAAAGAGGGAAGCGCAGTCGTGAACGAAGTCGGATATAGCGAAGATGAAACAACGCATGGCTTCTTTTAATAATACGCGCAAGGAACCGGGACGCGCAAGGCCGGGTATGCTACCCGGATCTCCCATCATGTCATACCCTGATTGCTCTTCCGCTTCGCCTTGGCCCGGAGGGCGAAGTAAAGATGAAACGGGGTTGCGGGGGTAAAAGAAAGGGCAACGAAAAGAAACAAATGGTATAGCCTATACCGTCTGGGGACAGAAATAGCAAGGTTCGTCGTGAAAAGAAGTAAAAGAGAAACAGATTTGGTAGACACTTTTCATCAGGTATGCGCAGCGCCCTGTATGTGTGCAAAAAAAAACCGTGTCGTCAAAAAGTAGGGTAACACCAGGTCGGAATTTCAAAAGAGAACTATAGCGTGGCGTGCACGGACGAGGCTGTGAGATGATGATATAGGTGTAGAAGTCTGTGGGCTAGCGCCTTAACATGATATGCAGCGAAGACGAACGGCATTAGATGAAGAATTGGGTACTGCGACACATAACACATTAGTGAATCAACCTGGTTCAACAAACAAGGCAGACTCACTGCATCCGACTGCACGCGTGTACCTCCATCTCCTCCATCTTGTATGAATTCAATTCCTCCTTTATCCGTTGAGCCAGAGCCGGCGTCAGCCGACTCCAAGTGGCTGGTTCGCTCCTCCGATCGTACACCGTCGACGAGAATGTATCATACACCGACAAACTGTCCGCAAACACCAGCTTCTTCGGTGTCGCCTGGCCAGAGGCAGAACGGTGCGAAAGCATTGCGGGGACAGTTGGGATCGTCGATAGCGCGGGCGCAGACGAGTTGGGCAGCGAAAACAGCGGGCCGTGATGGGGCGAGGAACGTCCTGGGTCTGAGTCGGGGGAAGGGGACGAGTCAGACGAAGAAGCAAACGAAAGAGCAGGGAGGCTGGGTATGTTACCTCCCGCATTACCGGCATTAGTATTAGAATGAGATGACGAGTGCGATGGGTGTCGGTGTAGACCGTCGATGTGATCCGGGTCTGGAGAGGGTATCCGTGCCAACGGTCCCAGCTCGGACGTCGAGCTGGGATGCGAGTTGTACGAGTTTGAACGTATACGACTGAAAGAAGGTATTCCCGCATGCTCCGTGATATATGCGTCTTGGCTGTAGGTATCAGCACCTTTGGGAACGACGCGTCCGCGCGATCGCATAAAATCAGAACCGACCGACCCGCCCCGCACCCGATCGGGCACGCACCTTTCAAGATCCCCCTGGCTGGCGTTCTCGACCTGTCTATACTTGTCCGTATAGATTTCGCCCACTCGAGCACTTCCTCGTCATCTGCGGCAGACTGCGTCCCGACCGGAATCCGAATTGTTTCGTCTTCTTCTTCCGGCCACGGCTCCTCGTCGTCCCACCCTTCCGAGATACTGCTGTGGCCGGGCACTGCGCCGTAACCCGTCCCATGCCCGTCTGAGCTCCCCGAATCGGAATCGTCCTCCACGAGTACCCGCGTTCCGTCCTCCGTAATCCGCCGAGCAGGACCAGGCGAATCCCCCCTCGTCGTTGCCGTGTTCCTTTCCCACGTCGTCGGCATAGGTACGCCGCCGCCACCGGTGATGTTGCTCCCGTTCGCGCTTGCAACACCCTTGGCTTGTTGAGCTTGTGCGGCCTGCGCGAGTGCCTGAGCTTCGGCAGCAGCCTTGGCCTTGGCGGCCGCCTCGGCGTTCGACTTGAGCGTGTGCTGGCGCGCGAGCTTGGCTGCGGGACTGAGACCACTCATGCTGGCGTCCGACCAATCGCCACCAGACCCACTCCCCCTATCGAGCTCTGCGATCGCGTGCGAAACGGTCGGTTCAGCGACGCTCCCTTTTGCGTCTTTTTTCTTCTTCGGCTTCTTAGCCGAGGAAGTGCCTGCTTCCGCATCGTCGTCCTTGTCCTTGTCTTTTTTGTCCTTGAATAGGGACGTGATGCCGGCGAGGGAGTTCCGCCGTGCGAGCTTCCCGATGGAACCGATCTTGCGGATGACGACAGAAGCCGAGGACATGGTAGAGGAGAGCGAAATGTTGTCCGTGGAAGCATTGAGACGCGAGTTGAACAAGGACGCCGCGCGCGACCGTTTCTTGCCCGGGTTAGCCACCGGAGCACTGCTACCGCCAACGGCAGTTCCGGATGTGCCTGCTGTGAGGGTGCTGGCGGCATCGTTCGCGTCTGTGGGGCTGGGGGTTTCGGCCCCGTTCACTTTGGAACTTGCGCCTGCAAATTCGTCTTCTTCTTGCAGCGCCTGCGCCGCATTCAACGAAAGCGCACGTCGCAGCCTGTTCTTGAGCCCCCCGCTCTTGACGGTGTTGGTATTACCGAGACCGATGGCAGAGTTTTCGAGCATAGCAGCGAGGTCGGAGTCGTCCTTGGAAATGCGTCGATCTGCATGGGCACTTGCCTGTACGGCCTGTGGACGGGAAGTGGAGGTTGGGGTGGATGGGGAAGGAGTAGCATAAGTGGCTCCCTGTGAGAGGGGAGAGGGTCGGGCGGGGCGTGCCTGGGTAGAAGAATGGTGAGAATGTGATGAGGGGGTGGACGTGGACGATGCCGAAATGGACCCCGAGGGACGGTGGGCGGTGGCAGAGGAGGTGGTGGAGGAGGATGAGCCGGTGCGATGGTGGGGGAGTGGATGGGCGCTCTTGGGAGGATTAGCGCTGGCAGTAGACGATGCACTGCCCGTGCGTGAACGTGCCGGGTCAGCCGCCGAGGGAGTAGGAGGGTTTGGGGTCTGAGAGGAGGGACCTGTGCGGCCTCGCACGCTACCCTGGTGGGAGGTGGAACCGTTCGGGGGCTGACCCTGTATGCTACTTGTGCGCTGTCGGTTGTTGCCGTTTGGGTTCCCATGGTTTGAGTTGCTGGAGTTGACGGAGCTGGAGGAAGCGGAAGCGTCACCTCTGGCGTAGGGGGGCTGAAAGGAAGTAGAGCGCCAGTCAGTGTCTTGTGGTTGAGTACGGGGAGGGACGGCGCCGGTAGGGCGCCGATAAGGGTGAAAACCGTCATACTGTTGCTGTGATCTGGGAGTATCAGCCGAAGCGGTACGGTGGGTGTATGCGGGAGCGTGATGGGGTGGGTGTTGTGGGTGAGGGGGAGGAGTTGCGCTAGGGAAGTGATTGAAGAGCTGGTTTGGATTGAAATACTCTGCTGGAGAAGAGGGAGCAGAAGAGGAAGCGGAGCGCTGTGGGGAAGTTGCGATGGAAGGGTGTGAACCCATTTGGGCCTGTGCGTTGAACATCATGTGCTGATAAGCCCACTGGGCGAGCTGTGCGTTGGCGGTGGGATCAAAAAAGTGGTTTTGAGGTTGGTGAGGATGGAGAGGGTAGGGTTGTGCGGGGTGTTGTTGGTGTTGATTTTGGTAGAAGGAAGGGTAAAAGGGTTGAGCTGAGACTGGCGAATTCCACGAACCCTGTGATTGTACGGGATAAGGATAAGCTGGCTGTTGTGGATGTTGTTGGATGGGTTGCTGCGGATGGGGAGAAGAAGTGTGATCGTTGGATGGAGAAGAACGTTGTCGGGGAATAGCAGAGTCCATTGTGTGATCGCGAGGAGGATGCCAGTCGGACGGAGCGAGAAGTGCCATGAAGAAGGGGGGGGGGGAGAAAAAAAAAAAGAGCTACGGCGAATAACGGTGAGCGGAGAGGAACGCGAAGAGAAAACGACGCACAAAAGACAAAGTGGACTTGAACGGGCACAGCGACGACGACAACGACGACGAGGAGGGCGGGTACAACGACGGCGGCGACGACAACGACGACGACGACGACGAAGATGCCCGAATGCTGCGATGGGCAGTGAACGGGTTGAGCTTAACAGCCACAAAATACAAACAAGCGACAACACGGCAACGAACCAGTTTGATGACGTCATCAACACTATGCTACCGCGTACGTCTGCTCGATTTCGTTCACCAACGACTTGAATTTCTCTGCTGTCACCAACATCGCTCTCCCCCTCAGATCCACTCCCACGCTATCCGAATTCCGCGGTTGTGCATCCGTGAACGTGTATGTCACCGTGTGCATTGCGTGCTGGTCGTCTTGTCAATCCAAAGCCAGAAACTTGTTTGAGACCCACTCACGTGACTGATTTCTTCGTCCTCTGGATGGAACGCATACACGCTGCCTTTTGTTTCTGTCCGATGTCGCTTCGAATTTCGTTGGGCCGCGAGCATCGCTTCTTCTTCTTCCGCTGACAGACTGTATGCGCGCGATACAAACAGGTAGTGCGTGAATCTGTAGCCCTGCGAACATGTAAATACACACGTGCAACCAACAGAGAACACACTCACATCTTGGATCGCTTCGTCGATCTCCTCGGACAGCATCCGGTACATCGGCGGCATCACTTGCACAGGCATGTTCACCACTCGCTCACCGAGCACCAGTCCGACGTGGCATTGCGGGTAATTTTGCAGCAGCGACGACAACGTTTCGTGGAACACCTGATCAACCGTCGTTTTCGACAGCACGTAGTCAATCACCCGCTGCAACCCAGGGTGATTCTGTTGCAGCCGCTTCAACAAACCGTGCCTGGACACAGAGACCGACACGTACATGGCAGCTGACGACCGTCAGAAACGCGTACGGATCAGCATCTTCGTCTTCCTCGGTCTTGATAGTGCTGCCCACGCCGCTCTCCTGCGCCACACTCGTGATCAGATCCGCAAGAGGGCCAGTCTGCACGCGCTCGGCATCTGGGCCAAACAGTTGGATGAGCAGTCGCTGGATGGTGTGAAAATCGATGTTCGCATTGACGTTGTAGTAGTCAAAGTTGACGTCGACAGTCTACACAGTTGGGAGATGCGTAACGGTGCAGGCGTGCGGAGAGAATAGTATGCGTACTTGTTTTTCGGGACCGTCGTCGTCGTCTTCGTGCGCCTCGTGCGCTTGCTTGCGTTTCGACATGATGATGGATGATCGGAGAGTCGGAGAGTGGTCACATCTGCGCCATGATCTTATAACACGACACCTCATAACAGCGTTCACAAACGTGAGCGCAGTTCCGCCGTACACGCCCCATATCGCATGGATGGCCCTCTCGTAGCTACACCCAGTGAATTTAATTGTCCAGCCCCGGTTGCTGCGTATATGCGCGCTCTGCTTACATAAGGCGCGGGGTGAAGGGGTCCGAGTCGACGTCGTTGCCAGTCACTATTATCCCCCGAACGACGTCGCACACGATGGCCACGACGACAACGACAACGACGGCGACGGCGACGGCGACAACCACAACCACAACCACCGTCGTCGAAGAAGGAAAACTTCTCAGCGAGTCCCTGGAAACAGTAAAGATTCAGGTCGGCCAGATGAAGCGTCATCTCGTGCGTCTCACCGCGTCCTCGGCGGCAGCCACCCAATTCACCCTCGGAGACATCATCGCTGACTACCTTCTTGTAGGACAACGATGAGATCATGGACGCGCTCAAGAGCGCCAGTCTCATGCTCGCCGAGCTGCGCACGTCGTCACTCTCACCGAAGCAATATTATGAGCTCTGTAAGTGCACGCGTCCACCTTTCTTGAGTTCCTCTGACCACAGGTGTTGCAAGACATGGCCATCTTTGACGCCCTCCGACATCTCTCAAACTACCTCTACGACGCACACACACAGTCCAGACACCATCTCGCAGATCTCTACGAACTAGTCCAGTACGCTGGAAACATAGTTCCTCGCCTCTACCTCATGATCACCGTCGGGTCCGTGTACATGTCTATCGCTGACGCACCCGTCAAGGAAATCATGAAGGACATGATGGAAATGAGCAGAGGCGTATTGAACCCCATACGTGGGCTCTTTCTACGACACTATCTCAGCGGTCAGACCAGGGATCACCTGCCCGTGGGGACCGATTCCGGGTAAGCTCACACCGCGTTGCGTCATCCTGTTGCTGACCCAGCCTAGTCCCCAAGGGTCCCTTCAAGACTCCATCGCGTTCGTGCTCACGAATTTCATAGAGATGAACAAGCTCTGGGTTCGTCTCCAGCACCAAGGCCACTCGCGCGACCGCGAGAAACGCGAGATGGAACGTCGCGAACTCCGCATCCTCGTCGGCACCAACCTCGTCCGTCTCTCCCAGCTCGACGGCGTCGATCTGGAAATGTACCAGAAGAGCATACTTCCAGCTATACTGGAGCAAGTCGTCAACTGCAAGGACGTCATCGCACAGGAGTATCTGATGGAAGTCGTTATCCAGGTCAGTGTTCACGTGTATACTTTTCCGAAATTGATTAACAACTCCTGTAGGTATTCACGGACGAATTCCACCTCCATTCGCTCGGACCGTTTTTATCCGCAACCGCTCAGCTACACCCGAAAGTCAACATCAAATTAATCGTCATCGCACTCATCGACAGACTGGCGGCCTACGCCGCCCGCGAGGCAGAGACCGAAGACCCGGAGGAGACCAAGAAACAGGAAGAAGGCGCCGCCAAGCGACTAGCAGAAAAGGTCAGGCTGGCAAGAGACAGGGCTAATCTTGCTTACAATCAGCCGGACGCCGAAAAGGTCGAGGGTGTGGATGCTTGGGATAGCGCGGTGGAAGAGTCAGAGAAGAACATTGGTGTGAACGGTGTCTCGCCGGAAGAGGGAAAAGGCAAGGAAAAGGAAAAGGATGATGTGCCTGCGAGAAAGTTCCGTGGCATACCAGAAGACGTCCAACTCTTTGAGGTCTTTTGGAAACAAGTCGTCGAACTCATCAAGGTGCGTACGACGAGATATACACGAATTAGTGACATTCTGATGATGCGGTCGCAGGCTCGACCAGACTTGTCAATACAAGACATCACGGCGCTCTTGGTCTCGCTCACGAATCTCTCCCTTAGCTGCTACCCTGACAGACTTGAATACGTTGATCAGATTTTGGCTTTTGCGCACAGCAAAATCAAAGAGTATTCTGAAAGGTACACTTTACTTCTATATATATGTGTCTACTCCTGACGCCGATCTGATGCAGCTCGGATCTGCACGCTCCACAAACGGCTGCGAATCTCGCAGCGCTGCTTGTCGCTCCGATTAACTCTTACCAATCCGTGCTCACGTTGCTCGCCATCCCGCGCTACGTCCCGCTCCTGACACAACAGCTGTTTTCAACACGCCGCTCGATCGCACACAGCGTCGTCTCGAGCGTACTCAAGAACGAGACCGTGATCGAGACACCCGGCGACGTGGATGGAGTCTTGGATCTGTGTCACGTGTTGATCAAGGATCAGACGGATGCTTCTGCAGTCGGTGGTGGGCAGGTAAGAGACGTGAAGGAGATACGGAGACAAGGTCCGTATGTGGTGGAGAAGGAGGATACGGCGGAGGAGCAGGGGTGGGTAGCACGGATGGTGCATCTGTTTAGGGCTGAGTCGTTGGGGGTGCAGTTTGAGGTGGGTCTCCAGATTTCTTGGGTCGAGAGTCGAGGAACTGACTGGCGCACCGCATTCCGACAGCTGCTGCAAACCGCGCGTCGGCACTTTGAGGCTGGAGGTGAACGAATGCGGTATACGTTCCCAGCCCTCATCACTTCGAGCATCAAGCTCTGTCGGCGGTACAAGATTCGTGAACATTTGGTGAGATCACACTTTCCTATACTCATTATTATTATTAACCTTGACAACGAATAGGAAGACGACTGGCAATCGAAAGTGACCACGATCCTCAAATTTGTGCGCGAATGCACCTCCATCCTCGCGACACAAGTCGACTCTCCCTCGCTCGCCCTCCGTCTATTCCTCCTCGCCGCTCAAATCGCCTCAGAATGTGGCTCCGGGTTCGAAGACCTGGCGTACGACCTGTATGTCCAAGCGTTTTCGGTATATGAAGATTCGATTTCGGAGAGCCGAGCACAATTGGCTGCGATCACGTTGATCATTGGGACGTTGCAGGGTGCAAAGGTGTTCGAGGTGGACGGATATGACACGTTGATTACCAAGGCTGCGTTGCATGGGGCCAAGTTGTTGAAGAAGCCGCATCAGGCAACGGCGGTGCATGCTGCCAGTCATTTGTGGTGGCAGGAGGCAGCGGTGGAGGTGGAAGGGGAAGGAGAGGCAGAGGCAGGGGAGGGCAAGGAGGTGGGCAAGGAAAAGGAGGATGTGGAGGGTGCCAAGGCGGTGAGTATCGGTCTACACTATCGATCGTGACTGACGGGTTATCGGCAGTATCCCCACCAGGACAGCAAACGAGTGCTGGAATGCTTGCAAAAGTCGTTGCGGATCGCACATTCGGCGACAGAGGAGATCGTCACTGTTCAGATATACTGTGACACGCTCGATCAATATCTGTATTACTTTGATCGCGGGGCACTTGCTGTGCGTCTGTCATCTCTCCTTTGTTGTCGACACTGACAAGTTTCCGACATTGTCGCAGGTCGCTCCAAAGTTCATCGTCTCGCTCGTAGAACTCATCACGTCCTCCATCGACACCATCACCTCTCCGTCGTCTTCAGCCTCGTACCTGCACCCGTCACAACGAATCGAAGGTGTCGCGTCTCCGGACATGATCCAACGACATTTCCGGAACACGCTCAAGTATATACATTCGAAGAAGACGTCGGAGAATCCAGGGCGGTATGACGAGGTGGAAGTCGTTGGGGCGTTTTTGAAGATGGGGATCACGCGGTAGCGGTTGTTGGGTACGTATAGAGGGTGGAGCCGATTTCGATCTGTCGATACCGTTTTTTTGTCGTCGTTTTAGCCAAGGCCCTTTGAACTGTTATAACGTAAAAGTGCTGCGAAGAGTTCTTTCTTGCCAGGATATATCTTGGGCTGTGCAAACAGCCTCCTGCCAGAAGCACTCATTCAATGACGGTGCTGTGCAAACGAACAATGTGGAAAAAATGAGGCTGCGTCAAGTCATTGCAGCGAAGTTGCCAACATTCTCACTTTTCTTCTTCCCACTGACCAGTACCTTCCCCCTCACCGTCCCAACCATCAGCGCAACAAGATGAAATCACAAGGTGCTTATTTCACTGTTTTGTCTGCGAGAATGGCCTCAGTGAAATAACATTCACGTCAGCTAAAAAGCGGTCCTCTCGAGCAAAGCCTCCTTACACCAAGCATAAGAAAGGGGGCCGGAGGGACTTGATTGGAGAGGCGACTGTTTCAGTCAAGCAGATACTTTCACGAGCGAAGTTAACGTTCGCCAAGTTTGAGCAAGGGGACGGGACGGACCACATCAGCGAGGCAATCGTTCTTGATCGCCAAGCACTGGACCATTGCCCACCCGGTCACGACGAGCGATGGAGCTCACTATATCAGCTTGGTGGTCATCTCTGTGGTCGTTACGAACATCTAGGAGCGGTGGAGGACATTGAGGAAGCGATTATCTATAGCAGAGAGGCATTGGAGCTTTGCCCAGAAAGGCACCCGCATCGATCAACGTCGTTGAACAATGTCGCACTCTATCTCTGCACTCGTTACGAACGGCTTGGAGATACAACGGACCTCAATGAGGCCATCATCCTCGGGAGACAAGCCCTCGACCTTTGTCCTTCAGGGGACCCGCATCGTTCAACGTCGTTGAACAATGTCGCAGGATATCTCTCCACTCGTTACGACCAGCTTGGAGATATGACGGACCTCACTGAGGCCATCATCCTCGGAAGACAAGCTCTCGACCTTCCCCCGTCAGGGCACCCGGACCGATCAGCGTCGTTGAACAACGTCGCAAACTATCTCTCCACTCGTTACGACCGGACTGGAGATATGACGGACCTCAATGAGGCCATCATCCTCGCGAGACAAGCCCTCGACCTTTGTCCGTCAGGGCACCCAGATCGATCAATGTGGCTGAGCAATGTCGCAAACTATCTCTGCACTCGTTATGGCCGGCTTGGAGATATGACGGATCTCAATGAAGCCATCATCCTTGGCAGACAAGCCCTCGACCTTCGTCCGTCAGGGCACACGGGTCGATCAATGTCGTTGAACAATGTCGCAACCTATCTCTCCAGTCGTTACGACCGGCTTGGAGATATGACGGACCTCAATGAGGCCATCATCCTTGGCAGACAAGCCCTCGACCTTCGCCCGTCAGGGCACCCGCATCGAACATCGTCGTTGAACGATGTTGCATCCTCTCTCTCCGATCGTTACGACCAGCTTGGAGATATGATGGACCTCAATGAGGCCATCATCCTCGGCAGACAAGCCCTCGACCTTTTCTCGTCAGGACACCCGTATCGATCGACGTCGTTGGGCAATGTCGCAAACTATCTCTCCACTCGTTACGACCGGCTTGAAGATATGACGGACCTCAATGAGGCCATGATCCTCGCGAGACAATCCCTCGACCTCTGCCCACCTGGCCATCCTGATCGATCATGGTCATTACGTATCCTTGCACGTTGTCTTCGTGTTCGCTTCACCCAGTCGAGCGAGTTGAAGGACAGAGAGGATCTATTCAGTCTCTACACCGAGTTGTCAAATATCTCTCAAACACTCTCACCACACGATCTCTCTGCTGCCAAACAATGGATCACGGCAGCTGAGGATTTCCGCCATCCCACAGTCCTTCTCGCATATGAAACATCTCTTCGGCTACTTGTTCAGCATCTCGCCATTTTACCATCCCTACCCAATCATCTCCAGACTTTCAAAGACCTCGCTTCATCCCTAGCAATCGATGCCGTTTCTGCTTGTCTGCGCGATCACCGTGCCAAAAATGCGGTCGAGCTTCTCGAGCAAGGGCGCGGTGTATTCTGGAACCAGATAGCTCGTCTCCGTTCTCCTCTCGCAGATGTCATCGCGTCGGGCCAGGAAGGACGGTCCCTTGCAGACCAGTTTACTCGACTCTCATCAGAAATACACGATACAATTCATTCACAAGGTCCAGATCAGCACAACACTCTGTGCAGTCTTAATGTAGATCTGCAATCCGCAATCACGCAAATTCGCACATTACCCGGTCTCGCTCGATTCCTTCTCCCTTCCTCCTTCTCCGAACTCCAGCACGCTGCCAGTGGCGGACATGTGGTCATCGTGAATGCTAGCAAGTATTCCTGCGATGCACTCGTTGTCTTTTCCGACACAGATCCGGTTCATATCCCATTGCAAATCACCAAATCCCGTGTCCAGGACCTGTCGTCGGAGCTTCAATCTCTGACATTGCGTGCTAAAATAATGGACGTGAAGAATGATCTTGGTCGCTTCCTGCGTGACCTCTGGGATGAGGTTGTGTCCCCCATTGTAGACTTACTGCAGACAACAGTTCCACCTCACTCACGCATCTGGTGGTGCCCAACTGCTGAGTTCTCTCTTCTACCATTGCATGCTGCCGGTCCATATCGGAGGGGCCAACGGAATCTCTCTCGTTTATACATCTCGTCTTACACTCCCACCTTGACTGCCCTCATCCGTGCAAGACGGAATCATTCATTGGCGACGACTGAGATACACGAGGAGAAACATTTCCTTGCTGTGGGCCAGGCGAATGCCAAAGGCGAAAGCGAGCTTTTCTCGGTCGGCACCGAACTGGCTATCATTGCTGGGCGCATTCAGGGTCTCGCCACGCTCACGCGCCTTGATGGACCAGAATCGAGTGTATCTAGAGTCTCGGAGGAGCTGAGGACGAGCGAGTGGGTCCACTTTGCTTGCCACGGTATCCCAAACAGACAGCAACCCTTTGACTCCGCGTTTGGTCTCTACGACGGCCGGTTTACCGTGGAACGGATCATGGGATGCAAGCTAGAGAACCCGGAGTTTGCCT
This sequence comes from Leccinum boreale, assembly GCA_038092235.1. Lineage (NCBI taxonomy): Eukaryota > Fungi > Basidiomycota > Agaricomycetes > Boletales > Boletaceae > Leccinum > Leccinum boreale. The sequence goes on along the minus strand of JBBPPX010000230.1, from coordinate 3,822 downwards.
ACCTGTCTGCTTGTCATACGACGGTCGGAGACGAGGAGAGTCCAGACGAGGTAATCCACCTGGCGTCGGCGATGCAGTTTGCTGGGTTCCGGTCTGTGATTGGGACGATGTGGGCGGTGGACGACGCACATACGAATGAGATCACGTCCAAGTTTTACGAGAATATGTTAGATGGATGTGGTCGGCTGGATCACACACGAGCGGCGTTAGCGCTGCAGAAGACGATGAACTCATTGGTTGGTATTGTCCCGCTCGATCAGCGGATTCTGTATGTACATATCGGTGCCTAGTCCATGTCAGGTTTGTATCGTTGTATCGTTGCCTCGTACTCATGTATCTAATGTCTCTTCGAATACATCTGCTATTTGCGATCAGTATTGAACGTGTGACTCAATGTCTGGTGATGTAGACGACTACTTTTTTGAACATGTGACGACCCTGGGCTTCGCGAGCGACGTCCAGAGTTGCATTCAAGCATGTGGGGGAAGCTTTTGGGCCATCGTAAATATCTCGCTCCCATCGGGCGCGCCCTTGTCTGAATGTGAGGGTCAGGTCGGGGAGACGGGATGGGAACGGTTTCGAATCCACGAGGGGGGACCAGAAGTAGCCACCATTATTTTATTGTTCAAGTACGTCATGCGGGGAACTTGCCACAGTGAACGCGGTCCTTCGCCATGTATAAAGCATTCAAGTCTGGAATCTACAGTAATGAGCGACACAGACCAAATCGTTGAGGATAGCGAGGCTCCGTTGCTACAAATGACCTCTCTCGGTCGAGCTGGAACCTGAGATCTGAGACCTGAGCGATCTCGCCACTAGAGTTGGTGGATCGTCGTCTCGACTCGCGTTGTGCCGCCGTGTATAAGGTATGCGTACGGATTCAAGTACAAGGAGTTAACTTGACCGCAGTTTACCCCATTCTTTCTGTGTCACCTGCGGCATCGGCGGTCAAGAACTGACTCACGGACACATGCCTTGAAATGAGTACCTTGAGTATGCCTGACAATCAAGTGTTCGTCCCGGGAAGATCGCGTACAGGTGCTGCGTGCCTACAATGCAAACGAGAACCACCGAGTTGTGGATGCTAATGAGTTACTATATAGCGCGACCTGCAGGATGGTCGCCGTGGGACTCGTGGATTCATGTGTTGCATCGTGACTGACTGTTCTCATCGGAAATTCGATGTGGTTGTCGAACATGAAGGAATATCAGTTCCATATACGCGTTCCCTCGGAGTCTGTGCTGTACACGTACAAGAGAAAGTAGCGACCTCAGCTGAAGAGATTGCCAGCAATATTTCGACCTACACCGGGGTAGAGACTGCGCGAGCGAAGGCGCCACTTGCAGCCAAGATGGCGGCACAAAATGGGAGCTATGAACTTGACGACCCAGAGTCTGTACAGTGAGCTATCACCATGTATATACGATCTTTGGACGTCCCTGCGTGTGCTACGAGGAGAGGATGTCAGTGAGCTGAGAGTGGGCGGGCGAAGCGCAAAGCGCTCTCCGGCCCGGGACGGGAGCCCGAGTTGCCGGGTATGGTGAGCTGCGAAGGTGGGTAGGAAAACCTCGCAGGTGTATACACCCGAAGTCGGGATCGCGCGCTCCGGACCCCAGGGGGGTGAGCTGCGAGGAACCGGAATGGGAAATGGAGGCAGGGAGTGGTGGGTGGGTGTGCTGAAATGGGCTCGGACGAGCGCTGCAAGGCGGATGAGCGACGTGGTGGAGGAAGCGCCGAAGCGGTGCCTCTCGCTTGTGTCGCTTGTCCGAAGACCTTGCACTGTGGCTTCACTCGTGCCTCACTGCACCACAGTCCGACCCTATGTCTTGAGTCATGGAGAGAACGGCTCACCTCCGTGTCAGGCTAAATGGCGGTCGGGATGAGCGACGAGTAAGTTGAAAGTCCGTGATCATCGTTACGCTGGGAGTGGGGTCAGAATTCAAACGTTCACATGGGAAGCAGTTGGTTGATCGTAGCGACTGTAACGTCGTCGTCGCGTACCAGACGTTCGCGTGCGTGCATATATGCTCGCACTCTTCCGGAAAACATTGTCGCTGCCGTGGGACGTTGGAAAGTACGAGGACGGGCGCATGAGGAGAGCGAGTGCGAGACACGCGAGGGTCCACGAGTCCATGCGTTTGCGTACTCGTTTCCTGTGCCACCCAGCTTCGCCGTCGTGGGAGGGCAATCAGGCGTTCCTCCTTGTGCATGCGTGTTGTGGGTAAAGGTAGGCGAGCAAGCGCGTCACGAGCGACGGTGATGTGCCAGGACGAAGGCGAGAGAGGGCGAGGGGGGCGGGTCAGTGAGCAAACGAGGTGGTGCGTGCGCCCGCTCGGACACATAGGAGGGGTGATGTAGGGAAGGCGAGGACGAGGGGGTAATGACGTACGGCGACCGTCGTATACTCTCGTGTGCCGAGAGCACATGGCAGTCGTCGCACACCATATTGAATGCGGCAAAGGGGGTGACACGGACGACTGGGGCAACGGCAGTCGCCACACGCCGTCCTCGACGCGTTGAGGAGATGATGGACGAAGTGGGAGAACGAGGGAGAGCGACGGCGAGTGAGGGCGGGACAGGAAGACGGGGGAGTGACGGTGGGTGCGTGTGCGTTACGAACGAGGGCGAACGGGGTAAGTTTACCATATGTCTATGCCAGTGCGTGCGAGCGAGGGCGCGTCCGAATTCCGCGGTTGTGCATCCGTGAACGTGTATGTCACCGTGTGCGTTGCGTGCTGGTCGTCTTGTCAATCCAAAGCCAGAAACTTGTTTGAGACCCACTCGAGACGCATACACGCTGCCTTTTGTTTCTGTCCGATGTCGCTTCGAATTCCGTTGAGCCGCGAGTATCGCTTATTCTTCTTCCGCTGACAGACTGTATGCGCGCGATACAAACAGGTAGTGCGTGAATATGTAGCCCTGCGAACCTGTAAATTCACACCTCTACTCAATAGAGAACACACTCACATCTTGGATCGCTTCGTCGATCTCCTCGGACAGCATCCGGTACATCGGCGGCATCACTTGCACGGTATGTTCACCACTCGCTCACCGAGTACCAGTCCGACGTGGCATTGGGAGTGATTTTGCAGCAGCGACGACAACGTTTCATGGAATCCCTGATCAACCGTCGTTGTCGACAGCATCCAGTCTATCACCCGCCGCAACCCCGGGTGATCCTGTTGCAGCCTTCAACAGACCGACACGTACATGGCAGCTGACGACCGTCATAAACGCGTACGGATCGGCATCCTCGTCTTCCTCGGTCTTGATCGTGCTGCCCACGCCGCTCTCCTGCGCCACACTCGTGATCAGATCCGCAAAAGGGCCAGTCTGCACGCGCTCGGCATCTGGGCCAAACAGTTGGATGAGCAATCGCTGGATGGTGTGATAATCGATGTTCGCATTGACGTTGTAGTCAAAGTTGACGTCGACGGTCTACACAGTTGGGAGATGCGTAACGGTGCAGGCGTGCGGAGAGAATACAGTGCGTACATGTTTTTCGGGACCGTCGTCGCCGTCTTCGTCCACCTCGTGCGCTTGCTTGCGTTTCGACATCTGCGCCATGTTTTAATACACGACACCCCGTCACAGCGTTCACAAACGTGCGCGCCGCGCATCGCATGGCTGGCCCTCTCGTAGTTACACGGGTCGGACTGAGATGGAGTGAGGCACGAGCGGAGTCACAGTGCAATGTCTTTGGACAAGCGACATAAGCGAGAGGCACCGCATCCTCTTTTGCCTCCACCATGTCGCTCGTCCGCCTTGCAGCGCACATCTTCGCGCATTTCAGCACCCACCCACCACACCCAGCCGTCATT
>JBBPPX010000229.1:0-43166 GCA_038092235.1 Leccinum boreale | reverse complement strand
GTATCAGAGAGAGATCCGACCAGTTCGTCGTCCCCTACGCGGTGCTTTTGGAAAACCTTGACGACGAGTACGGAACCATCGTCGCCGTCACTGAGAGAATTCAGTTTTATCATTGGCGTAGAACGGAGAATATTCACTGACAGAGATAAAGTTTCGTTCCAAGTGGCCCGATTCTTCTTCTCCTTTGCCTTCTTCGCCGTCAGGCGTGATGTATCGCCTATGGTAAACTCGATTTGATACTGCCTCGCGATGATCTTGCGTCGCGTGAGCCCACGGAGTTCGATATCTGAAGGGAGGAAAGGTCAACTTGAACAATCAGGACAGTCTTACAAGCACACCTTTGATGCTGATTGTCTTTACCCTATAGCCACCTTCAGTGAGTGTGCCAGCGACGATACCAAGGAACGGATATACACACCCAGTTAGATTCATACTTGCTGAGATGGGTGTATATTCGAGTTAAGTAGCCTAGTGCCAGGAGTGGACTTGGACTATGGACTCACCGCTGGGGCTGCGGGAACCGAACAAGTGCCATGAGGCAGACACATGACGCGGCCCGGTCTGGGCCGTGGTACGATCCAAAGATTTTGTAAAAAAAAAATAACGGCGTCGCGCGAAGTGGACAGCGTGCAATAAAAGGAAGACTAGCGTACTCATTGTAACGGGCCAAATCATAGCTACGGAACGGAATCTGATCGAAACGTCCACTTTCAAATCATCATCTCAAGTCTATTTCCACCGTATCCCCAACCTCCTCCTCGACCTCCTCCTCCACAACCACCCTCTTCGTCTCCTTCTCGACAGGCGGAGGCGGCGGCACCTCCACGCTCGACGGTGTAATCATCTTTGCCACGCTCGCATGCTCAACTTCCTCTGGCACACGCGTCCTCGATTCGGACGGCACGTCAACAGGCGGCGACGAGGGCAGGGACGTGGGAGGTGAAGCCGCGCCACCAACGGGGGGAGATTGAGGCACGGGCGGAACAGGTGGTACAGGCGGCGACGACGAAGGTGGAAACCGAAAGTTGCGATCCATCGTCCCGTTGCTCTTATGCCGTGTCTCCGGTACCGCTTTCTTCGGCACGGACCCAGATCCAGATCCAGACGCCTTGATCTTTGTCTCGCCATCAGACTCCTCCTCGGGCGTCGGCTCGATCGGCTTTTTGTTGATCGTACCTGGCGGGCTGCCAGCGGTCGTACGTGAGACAGAGGGCATCGATGCCCGATTCGGCGCGGTCTTGTGTGTATTGCTACCGTTGGCTGCGGAAGGTACGGCCGTTTGGGACATCGATTGCGGCCGATGAGCGTGGTAGATCGAGGGAGGAGTCACCCCGAGGTAGAACCCAGAGATGGGTACCATTCTGCCATCGTTGAACGAATCAGCTGCATGCATATACACGCTTAGCAACAAGTCACCCACTTTTTTTCCAACAGACATGCTAGTATCCACTGTGGCTGGACGACCGGGATGCTAAGCTGGAGTGCTCGCTGATACTCCACCCCCGGCCCTCCCGAGACGTTGCCACCGCTTGCGTTGGCGCCCGCGGGCGTCATTGCGGGGGTCGTACACACGAAATGTGTGGTGTCGATCTGGATCTTGTCGCTCCACTTTGCCCGCATCTCTTTTAATGCGGCCTTGGCATCCTGTAAGAATGCCTCGTCTGCCACGGTCCCAAAGCACACCGAGATGCCGCTCGTCTCTGCGATGGTATGCGTGCGAAGGCGGATGAGGTTAGATGGGAACGTCCCCGCGGTCGTGCGCAGCACCAGTTGGAAGGAGTATGTGGTATCGACCGACAAACCGGAGAGTTTCGTTGAGGTGTTGGTCAGGGCGTTGGGTATCGAGGCCAGTCGCTGCGAGTTCTTGTATATGTCTAGGGAGCGGAGTTTTGCAGTGGCGAGTTTCAAAGGGGGCCACTCGAGCGTTACCGACGTCTGCGTGGTGTTGCGAACCTGCGAGACAGAGCGAACGTGTGAGCGAGCATCTCAAATGGGAGTTGGAAAGTCACGCACTTCAAGCTGAGGGGATTCTGGAGACGCGCGTCCAAAGGTCCCTAGGATGTCTCGTTGGAGTCCCCAGAACTCCTGGTCACGTTTCCGTTCGGCCGCGATGTTTTGGTGTACGGCGATATTGACTATGGAGCCCGTGGTAACTCCGGGGGGTAACAAGACCGATGGAAACTCGATGAGGTGCGCACGTTCTCCCAGGAGTATCTAAACCGTTTGAAATCGTTATGTGAACTGTATTGGATGAAAAGTTCATACCGCCATTCCTGCGTCTGTGATATTTGTTTATGCGCAGTCAACATCGCAGTCGGTCACACTGAGGTGGATTACGCACCGAGCTTCCCGACCGTAAAAGTGAAACTGTCTTGCGGCCTTTCCATGACTGCTTGAGATGTATTTTGCAGTCTGACGCGCTTTGGTTTTTGGGAGGTGTTGATTAGGATAATTCCGTAGCGGTAGAGTTTCTTCCGGGCGTTGTTATGCTGTTGTTTGGTTGTGTTGAAACTCAAAGCCTTTGGTAAACAAACAATATTACAGCAACGCTCTCAATGAGTTTTGTATCGCTTGTTACATTGTACCTTGTCTATGACTGGGAAGTGCACGCCCTCGCAGATTTGAACAGTTTGCTTGAACATGTACAGAGATACTTGCTCTTGATATTAATAATTAATGATTGGGGGATATCGATTACCAGCTCCCCACTGCCCAGTGATGGGCCGCCGAGTCTCGAGCTTATTTCGAAACGCATTGTCGTCGGAGCGTCGTCCTGAGTCCACGTTGTGAATGCCCTGCAGAGGTTTTAATTTTATCACACGCTGTGCACGACGGCGGCGCGGTTCACGCGTGAAGAACACGAGGCATTCCTTTCATTTCACCACAAATATAAAGATTAATCACATCGTCATATTTTCGCTCTCGCTCGTTCTCTCTTTGATATCACAGTCTATCCGATGGTATTCGGTCTTTTTTCTCGGAAATCTACGCTCGACGATGCATCAGCACCGCCAACCACCGCGATACTCACCCGTCTCCCCACCCCAACACCCTCCATCGCCTCGGTCACTCACCCTTCTCCTCTTCGCTTCTCGACCGTTCTCCGTGGCGCGCTGGCTCGCACCACCACTGCCGACTCGAATCACAAAGAGTCAGATCGAACGACAGAGAGCGTCACAGAGGTCGATGGAGAGAATAACAACATCAATCATACCCTCTCCTACTCCCACTCACCCGCCCCACCACCCCCAGCGACGCCTTCCCCTCCCCCTCCCTTTGTTGGCACGGACGAAGCAAAGGCCATATATGACCTGATGCTAAGGATACCCCCAAAGACGCTACACGCGTACACTCTCGCACACCTTAGCCCCCAACAACCACCTCTCCCAACCACCACCGCCACCCTATCTTCTCCTTCCACCAGCACACTCAGACTACCTCATACCGAGACTACAACCCCACGCCCTCCCTCCCCGGCCACGGTCGGCAAGCTAATCACCTTCTTCTCCACCCTTGCACCGCCTCCTCTGCTCCACTGCGTGCGCTGTCACAAGGACTTTTACGACGTTGAGAATGAGGAAAAGGACAAGGCGTGTCGCGTGCCGCACGACGACGAGAGTGCCCTGGTATCGCGCGTCACAGGGGGAGGCGGTGGCTACGAAACCCTCTGGGGCTGCTGCGGGCAGACTGTCTCTGGAGACGGAAGCGAAGGTCCGCCGGACGGATGGTGTTACGAAGGAAGGCATACTGTAAGTATTATTATGTATTTTTTATATCCCCGTCCCATTGACCCCGTCGCCGTCGCCATCGACGGAAAACGACAACCAGACGGACTTCAAACGCGCTCGATTCCGAGCTGACTCGACCATCCACCACGACAAACTGACGTCGTGCCTCAAGCTCAACTGTCACGGTATATGCGACCGACTTCCACGTGTGCACGCTTCGCCATCGCTCAAGAACGCTGCCGCTGGGAGGTCCTCCTCGGCGCGTAGATCCAACCCTTCGCCCACCCGATCACTGGCCTCCACATCTGCAGCTGCTCGCACTGTACGAAAACGCCCCCGCAAGTCGCTCAAGGAGGCGTCCGGCTCCGAGGACGAGGACGATGCGGACAGTTCAGTGGGCCGCGCTGCGAAAGCAAAAGATGAAGGGAAAGCGAAGCGCGGCGCAAGGGACGCCGAAGGCGAAGGTATGGTGGTCGACCCTCCACCCAAGTCCCGGCCAAAACCAAAGCCGCTGTCGCGGCCCGTCTCGCGAGTGCGTCCACCGGCGAGCACTTCTACGACCGCTTCGCTTCCAAACCTTGGCAGATCGAACAGGGCCATGAAGACGATGTCCTCGACGGCTGCCGTCGTCCTTGTAGCCAAACCGAGAAATGCGACGGCGATGGCGCCTCCCAAGTCGACTTCGCGCACGCTGGTGTCGCAGAGTCGGACACACGCAGCAACAGCGACCTCGGATTCGGAGGCTTCGACGCGCTCGCGTCCGAGGACGAGGAGTTGTTTGCGGGAAGAGTCGCGAAGCCGCGTTAATGCCAACACTAGTACCAAGACGTCGAAGCTGGCGGAAGAATCTGGACGGCCGAGGCGAGGGCGGAAGGCTGCCAAAGTGTCCGTGAGTTCAGATGAAGAAGAAACGGGAGGTGGCAACAGTGAGGATGAGCAGGAAAGTGATGAGGAAGAGAGGGGGAGAGAGAGGAAGAGGAGGCGTGTAAGGCGGGGCTGATCAGAGCGCGTATTATCATCACATTCCTTTTCACATTCCAACCCTTATCGGTGATGCTTCTGCCTGAGCCAGTGTTCCGAATCGACGATGTAGAATCATATTTTGGGTCACAACTTTTGTAGTAAGTATGTACCAATCGCTGTTTGACCGAGCCGTGAGAAAGATCGATAAGGGTGAGAAATATAAACGTTTGTAACCTTTTTTTCTTCTCTTCATACGACCAGCTCAAAGGCTGCAATGCTCACTACACACAGGGCGCTTTAGCACCCATCCTCGTGAGCGGGTCAAGGTCTGAGCATTTCCCAATCCCCCTCGATTGGCTCTTGCAGAGCCCAGTTGTAACCAACTGAGCGGCATACCAGAAAAGCAGCCCGCCCCTCCCTCTCACCCAAGACCCTGGTTCAAAACAGGCGAGGTATCACAGGAAGCGGAGGATTATGAAAGGTGTCGCGGGGATCGGGTGAGTTTGAGAGCTCTGGAGAATGAGACGAAACGACGACTCCTCCACGAAACGTCCTGCGTCCGCGTTTTTCACCCAAGCGCTTATGCGCTGTCGACCGTGCAGTAATGCTGATCCATCTAGGCATAAAGTTATGGAATATCTGAACGCCGCAACCCACTAACGCACTCGTGTGGGCATGGGGCACTTACGAGGGGGGGAATGGGCACACGTCACCTGTCCACTCACTTTCACCCCTCTCGGTCCTTGTCCTTTGTGCGCAAATGGGAGTATGTTGCGTTCCAGTCCACAGCTTGCTTAGTCAGACAGCGGATGTTACCCGCGCGGACGATGTAGGGTTGCTGTGAACGGCGACCCGGAGTAGTCGCGACTAAATCCTTCTGTTTTCTCCTCGTGACGGAGGGGGGATGGGAGACCGCACCTCCATGGGGAATGAGAACGTTTGCGGGACGTTGTTTGTCGTTTATCACACGTGGTGGTTACTCACTAATTTTGTTTCTTCGGACGTCTCTCGCTCTCACCCTTGAGTGCACTTTGCAGCGCACGCTCGGCGAGCGTGAAACTCGATTCAGACTATTCTTGGGCTGGTCGGAAACACACTTTGTTTCATATTTTTTGGAAACTTTTCTCTCCTTCGCGGAGGATTTCTTATTAGGCACCAGATGGATTTTAATGAGCTCGTCGCAGGATTTCGTGACAAGTACTGTAGTAAGTCCTTGTGTTTAGTTTGCTCTGTTCGATTCACTCCTTGTATCCTGCTGTCCCTACGGAATATATAGCATGAGAATGACTATCCCATTGCGTATGATCGTGACATCGAGAATCGCCGTAGGTCTCGCCCCAGCACATTTCGTCGCATTCTTGGATCTGAGCATCGGATCACCTTGTTGTCTTCACATTGCCTCAGATACATCCTTTGCGTCAGCCACTTGTGTACAAATACACGGGCCCTCTGAGATAAACATGTCACGATTCCTTGTTCGTGCGTAATCAAGGACAGTGCCAGTGCATGTGTCTTGTTGGAAGGATCTGTAATTGCTATACAGTCCGACCCCGGAGCTAGAACACGTACAACGTCGAACGCCACGCCTTCTCCGTCGGGCATACACTCGGCGTCGGGTGGGATACCACCGTCCGCCACCAAGCTGAAGCAAAATAACAGAGAGACGGGTCGGCCGAAGATACGACGTGAAATCCGATCCGGGCCCGATCTAAAACGGAGTTGAGATGGTGTGAATTTTCCACAAACACATCGAGGTTGTACGCACTCAGTGGGAGCTCGCGAAAGGGGCTGCTAGGGTGTTACCAGAGAGGAGGCGCAGGAGGAACAAGAGTGTGCGCAAGTGAAAAGACATGGGTGCGGTGCAGGCGAAACGGTGGCTGTGGCAGAACAATCTTGTGTTCTTCGGAATAGGGGCAACTACTTGACTCTTGCCGCGATCTTCGTGTTTCAACACATTCAACATTATTCGAACCTAGTAATTTTTCGAGTGCTAATTCTCGTCATTCGAACGCTTATACCACTTCCATAGCGTTCGAGTCACACTTTATCTCAATGACCAGACCCTGCGCGGATGAAGAGATGGTTGGACCACCGAGTCCCGGGTTGCCACATACTAGTAACTCTTGCCTTGGCGACCAGAGAAATCACCCTTCCCCTCACGTTTCTCGCCGTCTTCCAGCCGAGCTACTGGCATCCGTATTCATCCATATCGCTCGCGACTCCTACATCGACAAGCAATATATTAACTGTCTCAATCCAACTGGTCCCAGCTATGTCAATGTTTCATACGTCTGCCGCTACTGGCGGGATGTAGCTCTCAATTGCCCAACACTTTGGAGCTATGTTAATGCAACGTCACAACGTTGGACACAGGAGCTATTGGCTAGATCGCAGATGGTCCCATTGAAGATCAACATAGAGGTTCATAATATGCTTCTAAACATATTCACCACTCGCCAGGAAATGAAGGTCCGAGTTCGGTCCATCGTAGAGCAAGTAATGAACCATTCGCAACGTATACAAAAGCTTTGCCTCACCGCCACTATTGTCAGCCAGGAAGCCGACTATCTATATCAGGACCTGTCCAAATTATTTTTCACACACCTCCCTTGCCTGCAACATTTGGAAATATCGAACTTCGACTTCAAGTTAACAGAGATGGAATCTGTGTTACTTTGCGAAGAAAACATTCCAGCTCTCCGTACGCTGAGGTTAAATCGGTGTTGGACGCCATGGCATGCATTTGGGCCAACTTTCCTAACGACCCTCCATCTGTTCGATGTTGGAATCTACGAACACACAATGGCGGACTTCCTTGCCATGCTGCGTCGTATGCCACACCTCGTACAATTATGTGTCGACCACTGCCTTCTGAATGCCCGTGACTTTCTGTCCAACGGAGAACTCCTTGCTACCCCAGTGATCAACCTTCCCCACCTTTCTAACATGACAATCGTGATGGCCTCGGTCTCAGCAGCTATTGCATTGTTATCTTGCGTAGACATCCCATTGAGGACAAAGGTTCAGATGGAAGTAGAGCCGGAATACGCGCCGGAAGACGAGTCTTTCTACCGCCTTAATGATTGCGTTCGCCTAGGATCTCTTCTCGGACAAAGAATTAGCCAATCCGATTCTCCGAAATTTCGCTCGCTGACCATTGGAAACCGGAAGCGGCTCGCACTCGCCTTCAGCACATCAGAACGTGTTGAATATCAATCCCCTGACTCATTCTTTTCCATCGGGTCGGATGATAGCGCTCTCCTGAAAGTCATTTGCCTTTCTGCCTACACCCCGCTGGACGCGTTTAATCACCGCCTCTGGAACGGCATCTGTAGTCAAATCCCGTTGACAAACATTCAAAGTGTTCATTTGCTCGGATCATCCCTCGAGCCCGAGTTTTTGAGGGACATGTTGACATTGCTCTCGGACGTGCGGTACATCAGATTCAGTCACGATCAAATGCCAAACATAACCTCCATGCTCTCCCTTCCCTCTCCCCACCTCACAAGAAGCTGGCAGGATGGTCGCGCAGACAGAGGTCAAAGCGAGATATTTGTACCGGCATTGGAGGAACTGGAGTTGTATCAGACCACCCTCGAAAGAGTGCGTGGGAGAAGTAGAAGTGACCCAAATCCATGCGTTGCCGGTGTGGAAGACCTCTATGACGCCATTGCCACCCGCAAAGAGACAAGATGTCAACTCACCATCAAGGAATGTCGTTTAGTGACTGACAAAGGTGTTATAGCTTTGGAGTCGGTTGGGTGGTGGGAGGGTGATCAGTTCAGAGTTACTTCTCATGTTTGATATGTATGTTGATGGGATATGAAGCAGTTTTCTGTCAAAGCCAATGAGCGCGTCGCACATGTGTTCGTATTGATGATGACAGCCATTCGCTCGCGGCACGTTGCAGATCGGAGAACAGGCGCTCGTGTATACTTGCCCCATGCAGTCATGTTCGAGCGGGAAAACTAAGATGATCGACTGCTTCTTTAACATTGACCGTGAAGACATGACAGGCTGCAACAACCCGGCTGCGAGCAATGAAGCAAGGTTGTAGCAAGATCCTGAATGAAATCGGTGAACCCAACATGGAGGTGGCGAGTAAGTTGAACCAATATCTGTGATCGGTCAGGGTGATTGGAAACTCCGAGCTCCTTGTTTCCATTTTAGCATTGGGACAGCAACGTGTGTTCGTAAAGCGTCAATTGAGAATCCAGCAATTACAAGATACAACGGTGGAATCGAGTACTTGACAGGCAAACGGGGTGGAATACTAAGAGCACCGCGTTCCAGTCTTTCCGTTTCCGTTCTGGCTGTGTTAAAGATGAACGTACCTTCCTCGTATTCCCTCTTGACGGTCGCTGGCGACGCCGCGGTGATCGTACACTGCAGGAAGGCATTTACCTCATCTTCCAGTTTCACCGAGGGCTGATAGACCGAACTCGCTGGACAAGTGGTGTGAGATGCTACGAGCACTGCGTCCCAGTCTTTCCATTTCCATCCCAGCGGTTCAAAAATGAACATACCTAGAGACATTCTCTTCATTTAACAATGGCCTCCGGAGACGTCGCCGCAGTGCGTCGTGCATTGCTGAAGAAATGCATTTATATCATCTTCTAATTGTGTAGAGGGTCGACAACCCGACCTTGCGAGAGGAGGGGCAGTTTAGGATGGCATACGTGCCACGTCTGTTGTTTCCTCCTCTGCGGCGCCCGGCAAACACAGTATGCTAATGACTTCCTCGTCTACGCAAGCAGGAAATTATTAATGAGATCAACGAGAGACGATGAAAACGGACCTTGCCCAATTCATATGGATCGTCTTGATGAACTTGGGAGGAGGTAGTGATGCCGGTCGAGAGTTGGAAACACCAGCTTCGTCTTCAGCTAGTTTCCGATTGAGAAACGTCGCGTGGGACGAGTGTTGCGAGGGTGGTTGATACGGAGTGAAGATACTTTGGCTCGGGCTGACATGTCACACGACATGACGAATACACCAGCGAAGGGGTATATACTCACCGCTTGATTGTCTTCCGCGTGTACCTCCTCTTCTTTGGGTTGAGGTCTGCAAGCGACTGCCAGTCGATCGCCTCCGCTTTCCACTTAACCGTGCATTGGAGGAGGGAGTGGTGGGCGCGGAATAGGACGAAATTGACGAGGGTTCAAAGGTAGAAAGATCCATGTCGGTTGCTCAATGCTGGTACGGAGACACGCTGGAGACTCGCAGGCAAATTATCTTTCCAGTTTGTCTTTGTCCGGTGGTGGCAGTGTGGAGAAAGCAAAACGGTGGTTCTCCGAAATAGGATCGGGAAAGTGCATCTCTGATTCGTCGGAATCATGTTCTTGGGTTCGTCTGCGTGCTCGGAAAAAAAGGCGCGGACGGCACGAAACGTCGTGAACAAAAAAACAGTGTATCACCTGGTTCGAACGCCGATTCACTGGGACGCGGGCGTACGCGAACTTCGCTGGGCTAAGGTGGGTGTTTCCTGTTTACTTTGTCCCTCGCCTGAACATGTACTACAGAGTGTCCCAAATTTTCCCATGGATTGCACAAGACGTCGATGATTCTAAAGAGACTTCTGTTGACAAGATGCTGAAAGAGATTCTCGCGGATTGTGTTACCGAAAACCCGAGAGAGTCGGCGGGGCCGAGAATGCCGCTCGACGAGTGTTTGCGGGAGGTTCTTCCTATCTGCAACGGCGTGACCCAGGCGAAAAGTAAGATAATCGAAGCAAAATCGCGCCAAGTCAGGGAGAACCTTGAGAAATAGTACGATTTGATCATACCACTTCGCCGTGACGAATTCTTATAGGTTCTTGTAGCTCAGGGAAACGGCTCAAAGATGAATTATACGCTCCCTTCGTCATAGCGGCCAATACTGCCCTCCTGTTCCTCCAGGAGCTCGAGGTCGAAGGCCTTCGACGGGGTAATGATTTTATCTGCTTTCACATATGTTCTTGACCCGTCGGTCCTTGTACAAGACCACAAAGGCCGAACTTCAGAGCGAAAGCCGGATCTCATCGTTGTATCCGAGCCTGACGCCCGCAAGGCCCATGAGGGGTCGGCGGCGGAGTTTGGTCAACATGTGTTCTTACTCGAAGAGGCTACGCGGTCCAAGAATACCAAATTCCAGTGGCGCAATATCCGAACTTTTGTGGAGTTCAAAAGACATTGTTCTAAGAACAGAATGAAACCTCCTCCGGAATCGTACTCCATCCAGCCTATCCCCACAGAAACAATGCTACCTCGTGAGTCTGGCGCGGTTTCGGCGCTGCCAACTGCACCCGCGTCGTCTAGCGCCAATCCTCCACCACCACCAGTTGCACCGGGTGAGTACTTTCACAATATATAGACTTCACGATAAGCAATTTTCTAGTCGGACGGTCCGCTCGTCAGCAAGAGAAATCCAAGGAGACTGGTTCAAGCGATCGCAAACGGACTTCTGAGCAGTTTAATCCCTCTACATCTCGATCAAAACGCCTAAAGTCTTCCAGTGAGCAGCAAAAGGGTCACGATGCCATTGTCCAGGCTGGTGGTTATGCCGCGGAATTGTTTGCCACTCACGTTGGTCGTTTACATGTATTTGGATTCATCATCGTCGGTGGGTATTCTCATCTGCTTGATGGCATATTTACCTAATAGACTACAATAGGTGACATGCTTTACCTCTGGCGGTATGACCGAGAAGGCGCCATTCAATGCTCTGGCTTCAATTTTATCCAGGATCTTCCGCGATTCCTGGTTCTGCTCCTCGCAATGCAGCGCTTCGAAAATCGGAACTGGGGCCTGAACACAGATATCGATCCAGATTTTGGCGAGCTGCGACTTCACAAGACGACCCTGACTGGCGCACTTAAGGACACTGAGATCGCGATTGCGCTTGACATCTCTGATCCGGATCGGTTTACGCACTTCGGTTTGAATGGCCGGGCTACCAACGTGTTCTCTGTGAAATGCAGGAATCTCTCCGACGACGACGATCTAGTCGCCAAGGTCTTCTGGCCAGAGGCTAAGCGCGAGAGTAAGCCAGACATCTTGAAGAAAGTGGACGATATCGCGAAGCAAAATGATGACGTGAAAGGACACGTTCCAGAGATCTTATGGTACAAGAAATCCGAGGACACGTCTACTGCGAAGATTCGGGAACGTCTCGGTCTACCTTCTCAAGGCTCTCGCGTTTTATACATGATCATCTTTCGAAAGCTGAGACCAATCCATGAACTCACTGGGAATGAGTTTTTACAAGCCTGGTGGGCAGCCGTGAAGTGTAAGTCGTGTCTGTTGATACAATTGAACCAGGTTGTTCACTCTTGCATCAAGGTCACCTTGCTCTGTGGAGGAAGGGGGTTTATCACCGAGACATCAGCGAATCAAATCTGATGTACCGCAAAGATAAGGGAAGGATTGTGGGTGTACTGAATGATTTCGATCTGGCAACGACAAAGGAGACTCCTACTGGCACCCAACGAACTGGTACATTGCCGTTCTTGGCGTTGGCGCTCCTTGACGATCAGGGCAGATCAAAACCTTTATACGAACACGACGCGGAGTCTTTTGTTTGGGTCCTAATCTGGATCACTTTTCAATACAGCAATGGCACGCCCCGCAACTCGGAAGAGCGACTGCTCGATGGATGGCTTGGAGTAGATGCTACTCGGTGCCGGGAGAAAAAGAGCGACTTTTTGTTAAACCAAAGACGATGGAACCATTTAGCTGGTAAAGGCCATGAACGGAGTTGGAGGTTGGCGAAGGATTGCATCCATGCATTGAAGAATGCATTGAACAGAGCCGATGATCCCCTTCAACCTTTGGATATTGATATGGCATTCAAAACCCTTTTGTATGACCCATTTAGACCATTCTTGCTGTCGGTGGTATCTCCCTAATTGTTTCTTGTAGTCAGTAGTATCATCGCAAATGTACACGAACCCCACACAGTGGAGAGCCCGGCTGATATCAACCCTATACAGTCCATCTTATTCCTGGACCCTAAAAGGGTTCCAGTCCAAGTTTATGCTCGAGAATCCTGTTCTCACTCTTCTGGTAACGTCAAACTAGATATTACAGTAAATCTCCAGATTATATCGTCTCCGAATAGTTCAAGTACTCTCCCACAGTATCGTCATGCATCCCACCCTCCCGCCAGTAGTATGTTCTCTTCCCCCGTGTTCGCCCCAATTGAGGCGATATAAAGTCCTGCTGTAATAGTTTGATATCATCCTGTGACAAACCCTCCATCCAGGGGGTATTCAAGTACATCTTCTTCATCGACACCCCTACACGCTTCGTCAAACGACACTGAAACTCTGCGATCGCCGCAGCCGGCAAGCCCTGGACCTCCATATATTGAAACTTTGGACAGAGGACGTGGCTTGCAGGGGTGGAGTGGAGCGCACTCGACGAAGATGAGCCGCGTTCCACGGGCTTGCGATAATTGATAGGTCGGACCTCCGGTTTTATCCGAGACAGTCGCGCATACCCGATCTCGGGCATCAATTCCAGCCATCGAACAAACGTTCGCTTTCCCGCAGCGTTCATCTCCAGCTCGATGTTATATAGCGATAATAGTCACACTTGCATAAACCTCCGCGTCAACATGGCGATCAGAGGAATGTGGTCTCTGCCAACCATATTCATCAGGGACAAGTCACGAAGACGAGGACTACTGATCTGTGCGACAATGAAGCACGCGTAGGGAAGGTTGAAAGAGTCGAGCGTTCAAGTCCGTAGATTTGGGAGCTCGACGGGGGCGTGGTCAAGCCACTTTGAATCTGGCTGAGGGTCGCACCCATCTAGCGTGAGCTTATCCAAGCCGGGGAATGCTTCAGAATTTCCCTGAAGCGTGAAAGGGTAGGAGATGATTCCATTGCTATATGCCGAAGGTCGAGCGTCGTGAGATTGGAGATCGGGGAGTCATTGAAGTCGATATGGATGCCCGACAAGCAAAAGATATCGCAGGTCTGACCAGCAAACAAAATAGCAGGGTCGCGGTGTCCTTGGGTATCAAATCCAGGCCCGATCCAGACATAGGGAACACCGGAGCGGTGAATCTCGAGGCGCTCGATGTTGATAGGTATCCCTGCGTTGCCAGCGGCTTGTAGTTTCTGCCGGAACTAGAGTTGGATCAAATCGTCGGAATAGCGTGTGTGAGAAAGCAGCCAATTCCACACATTGCCGATGTGCAAGATCTCAACGACGCCATTGCCACGCGTAGAGAGACACGATGCCGACTCACCATCAAGAGCTGTCGTTTTGCGACTCGGACTGACGGAGGCGTTATTACTGAGCCGGTCGGGCGGTGGGAGGGTGATCAGTTCAGAGTCACTTCTAATGTTGAACCGATATATTCATGGATGATTGGTAATGGGATATGGTATTGGAGACAACGAACGCGTCGCTAGATCTTGCTCGCATTCAAGATGATGATGACAGGACCGACGCGAGCGGCGTGTTGCCATTCGGAGAACAGGGAGGTAAGATACGAAATGACTCGCGGGTATGGGTAATGATGCGTTGAAATTGTACAGTCGTCTGTGATCAGTCAGGGTGATCAAGTGTATCTCGTGCACGCGGGGAGTCCGAGCTCCTCGTTTCCGTTTTCGTACGACTCATTCTACTCGTGTCAACATCGGGACAGTGTCGCGTGTTCGTACAGCATCAATTGTACAGTCACAAGATACAACAGTGGAATAGAGTACTTAGCAATACAATTGCGGAGATGCGTGTGGTGAGCGTCCCAAACCAACGTATCACATGGGCAGACCAAGATGTAGCCGACGGCCACCTCCAGGGGCTTAGTTTACTCTTCGACCTTGATTCTCTTCCTTCGAATATCCCCTGTAGATACACACGCATATACGTATGCGTTCGAGAACAAAAGGTATTAGTGTCAGGTCGTTTCGGACAGAAGATTGAAGAGGTAGATACGAAGAAGAAAAAGAAAGAAAGAAAACTTACTGGACGACGCGGCTACGTCCTCGTCGTACTCTCTTTTAATGATGGTGATTGGCGCCGCCGCCGACGACGCTGGGGTGGCGGTGGCCGCACGCCGAAGGAAAAACGCATTCACCTCGTCTTCCAGCATTGCCGAGGGCTGGTATCCGGTACCAGCTGCGGAAGGGTCAGATTTGAATACTACAAGTGCCAACTACTTCAGCCTCCTCTCCCCTGGAGCAGAGTTAACATCATACCTCGAGATTGGCTCTCCTCTTCCTTATACTCCCTCTTGACAGTGGCTGACGACGCCGCGGTGGTCGTACGCAGTAGGAAGGCATTTACCTCGTCTTCCAGTTTCACCGAGGGTCGATAGACCGAACTCGCTGTGCAAGTGGCGTGAAATGCTACGAGCATCCTGGCGGTGTGAAAGATGAACGTACCTTCCTCATACTCCCTCTTGACGGTCGCTGGCAACGCCGTGGTGATCGTACACTGCAGGAAGGCATTTACCTCGTCTTCCAGTTTCGCCGAGGGCTGATAGGTCGAACCCGCTGGGCAGGTGGCGTGAGATGTTACGAGCACCACGTCCAAGTCTGTCCGTTTCTATCCTGGCGGCGTTAAAGATGAACGTACCTATAGACGCGGTCGCATCCTCTTCAGATTCCTTTTTGACAATGGTTTCCGGAGACGGTGACGCTGTCGCCGCAGTTGCCGTCGTGCATTGCTGAAGAAATGCGTTTACTTCATTTTCTAATTGTTCAGAGGGTTGATAACCCGAACTTGTGGGAGGAGGGGCAGTTTGGGATGGTATAAGTGCCGCGTCTTTTGTTTCCTCCTCTGCAGCGCTCGGCGAGCGGAGTATGCTAAATGCTTCCTCGTCTACGCAAGCAGGAAACGAAACATTAATGAGACCAACGGGAGAGAAGGATGAATCGGGAGAGAAGGATGAATCCTTACCCAATTCATACGGATCGAGTTTCTTGATAAATTTGGGAGGAGGCGATGGCGACGGGGATTTGTAAGCACCAACTTCTTCTTGAGCTGGATTCCGATTGAGAAACGTCGCGTGGGACGGGTGTTGCGAGGGTGGTTGATACGGAGTGAACATATTCGTTGGCTCGGGCTGGCATGACCCACGACGTCACAGATATCCTAGCAAATGGGGGTATATGCTCAC
Source organism: Leccinum boreale (assembly GCA_038092235.1). Taxonomy (NCBI): domain Eukaryota; kingdom Fungi; phylum Basidiomycota; class Agaricomycetes; order Boletales; family Boletaceae; genus Leccinum; species Leccinum boreale. Next base: position 27,363 of record JBBPPX010000229.1, on the reverse strand, counting down.
CGCTTGATCTTCTTCCGCGGGTATCTCCCCATCTTCGGGTTTTCCTTGTTGTTCTGAGGGTCGGGGTATTGGCGATAGTGATACTCTACAGGGGGCTGCCGGTCGATCGTCTCCACTGTCCACTTGGCCGAGCACTGGAGGAGGGAGTTGCGGGCGCGGAATAGGCTGAACGAAACTGACGAGAGTCAAAGGTGGAGAAGTCCAGGTCGGTTGCGGGTATGGAGACTTGGCGGGCACGCTGTCGAGCGAGAGACTCGCAGGGAAATTCTCTTTCCAGTTGTCTTGAAAGCGCCTAGTGGTTGGTGCCCATGAGCCAGAGACAAAAGACCAGGATGCACTCACGGTTCGTAGGATCTCCGTGGTTCCTCCAATTGTACAAGAAAACGCACGTCGAGCGTTGGGCGTCGTTCGGGTGCGGAAAGAATTTTGAAAAGTCTGCCCACCGGTGCTTGCCGAGGAGTGGGATGATGTCGGTGCCGGATGCAAACTGGATGATGATCTCGTCGCGCTGTCACGACGAATACGGGCAGTGTTCAGTCTTGGACATATGCATACACGCACACCAGAGTCTCGCGCGACGAAATCAACAAAGAAACACTTACGGTACCCATAGAATATATGCACTCTATTGTTGCTGGACGTCCCCCGCCTAGCCCAGATTCGCGAAGGACGAATTGGACCCATGACGCGATTCGATTAAAGTCTCCTTTGTCGCGTTCTCGGGGTGCAACGTTCATTCCCCATGGGTTCGTAACGACGACGTATACCTCGTCTGGAACGTCTGTGTAGGGCGGCCCCAACTTGGCTCTCCGAGGCATAATATTGGGGGACGAGAAAGGAGTGGCGAGTTATGTCGGAGATTCATAATCTCTTTTGATATGACGCCGACCACAAAGTAACGAGATTTCCTTTTTGTTTTATTCCAACTGACAAACGCATATATACAGATCGTCGCAAAATGTGAGTGTCGCGGAGGGTGTCGATGTGCTGAGAATTCACTTTCCCTTAGAGCTCGGGTCGACATGGTCACCCACGCAAACGGCGCAAGATCGAATCTTTTTCCGACGCAACGACATCATTTCCCCGTAATACCACATCTGATTCACGCGAATTGGGCAACCCCAACGAGCATCTGGATCTCGAGAGCTCCGAGATGAAGAATGGAGAGTCCATCGCAGCGCTAAGGAGAATGGTGCTCGGGAAAGTGGAATACAAGGCTTCCCAGACTGTGTGAGTAGCATTCACTTACACTTTGAATCATCTCATTGTTCTTTTGGAAGCCCTGGAAAGTACCTCGCGCTCGACTGTGAAATGGTCGGCGTCGGCATCGATGGCGAAGAGTCCTCTCTGGCGCGCGTTAGCATCGTCAACTACGCTGGCGCCGTCATTCTCGATGCCTTCGTACGCCAGCGCGAACGAGTCGTCGACTATCGAACAAAGTGGAGTGGTATTCGAAGCGCGGACCTAGCTGGCTCTGGTATGTATCACATGAGAGCGGGCAGGGTTGATTAAAGTTCGCCCATAGCTAAGCCATTCAACGAAGTACAGAAAACAGTAGCAGACATGATCAAGGACCGGATACTCGTTGGTCATGCTGTGTACAACGACCTCAAAGTACGTCCATCATGCATACAAGGAGGATGCTCTTTACTACATCGTGCGCATATAGTCACTCTTGCTCTCCCACCCATCCCCGCAACTCCGTGATACCCAGTCGTTGGCGTATAAGCACCGCGTTGTCAAGTCTCGTCGTCCAGCTCTGCGTGTCCTTGTAAAGCAAGAACTCGATATTGCCATCCAAGGCGGTGAACACAGTAGTGTATGTCAAGTATTCACCCTCTCTCGTATCCTCGTATGTCTGACGTTGGTCCATCGAACAGGTGACGGACGCGCGTGCTACAATGGCTATTTTCCGACTACATAAAAAACAGTGGGAAAGCGGCTTCAGACCAGTTCGCTCTCTTGCCCACCCGCCATCGAAAAGCAAGGGACAAGTTGGTGACGGGTCCGCAAGTACAACACCTGCGTCGTCCAGTTTGTCCAAGAAACGAAAACGCCCAGAACCGTCTGGGTTCGATACCAACGTGTCCGAAGTGACGAGCTCTTCTTTGCATCTACGGGCGCAGTCGCCAACGCAGCATATATCCACCTCACTCAAACATCGTAAGCAAAAAGGTATACCTGGACCGCCAGGGGGCTCGGAGCCACGCAAGGGGATTTCGTCGGGTATATCAACTATCGTCAGGAGGGCCGACGGAGGAAAGGAAATCCAGGGGAAAGGCGCGCGAATCAAGGATGGCGTCGGCGTCAAGGGTGGTAGTGTCAGAAGCAACTCCAAAGGTGGGAAGAACGCAGGAACCGGTGTTGAGAAGTGGTGGACGAGCTTGGGAGGGGATAAGAAAGGCAGCCTGTAATGGCACATCACGTTTGTCCGTAGAAGATTTACATATTTCTACCTGCACAGAAAGCTAGACTCACCATTTAGCAGCTGAATCTTTATAGTAATCCATCATCTCAAGAATACCGAATGCAAAATCTCGTTTGTTATTCTTCCTTCTTCCCTCAGGCGCTCGATTAGCAACTAGTGTCAATGCAAGCAGGATCGTACAACGCGCTCATTGTCTTCGACAGAAACCCGGATCAATACCAATACCAACCATGTCCAACTTGAGAAGTGACTCTGAACTCAGCGCTCTCCCACCACCCGACCAAATCCAAAATTTCAAAAACTCCTCCGACAGGCATCAAACCACATCGTTTGATAACGAGTCGGCATCGCGTCTCTTTACGCGTGGCAATGGCGTCGTAGAGATCTTGCACTTCAGCAACGGCTAAATTTGGGTTCAATCTCCCGCGCACTTGGAGGTTGGTCTGATACAACTCAAGTTCCTCCAATGCCGGTACGAATATCTCGCCCTGACCTCTGTCAGCGCGACCATCCTGCAAGCTTGTGGGGTTATGAGAGGGGAGGGAGAGCATGGAAGTTATGTTGGGCATTTCATATCGACCAGTGAATCTGATATGCCGCACGTTCGAGAGTGATGCCAACATGTCCCTCCAGAACTCGGGCTCGCGCGATGATCCCAGGAAATGAAAACTTTGAATGTTTGTCAAGGGGATTTAGCTACAGATTCCGCTCAAGATAAGATGGGATAGTGAAACTTGTCCATCGGGGTGTCGTGGGGAGTGAAAATGACTTTGAGGGGAGCGTTATCATTCGATCTGATGGCAAACAACGAGTCGCGGGAATAACATTCAGCACGTTCTGACGTGTTGAAGGCGAGTGCAATCCGTTTCCGGCAGCCAATGGTCAGCGAGCGAAATTTCGGAGAATCGGATTGGCTAATTCTTTGTCCGAGAAGGGATGCCAGTCGAACACAGTCATCAAGGGTGGAGACGTAGCTGGCTGTTGATTCCAGGTGGACTTCCAGGTGGACTTTTGTCCTCAGTGGAACGTCTACGCAAGATAACAATGCAGTAGCTGCATCGTGATCGATATGTTAGAAAGGTGGGGAAGGCTGATCATTGGGGTAGCATTGAATTCCCCACCGAGCAGAAAGTTACGGGCGCTAGGAAGGAAGCCCTCGACAGATAATTGTACGAGGTGTGGCATACGACGCAGCATGACAAGGAAGTTCGCCATTGTGTTTTCGTTGATGAGAATTCCAACCCAGGACAGATGGAGGGTCGTCAAGTAACTTGGCCTGATTGCACACCATGGCATCTCGCAGGATTCTAACCTTAGCGTATGGAGTGCTGGAACGTTTTCTTCGAAAAGCAACCATGATTTCCCCATTGGTATCTTACCAGCGAAGCATGATATCTCCAAATGTGGCAGGCATGGGAGGCGCGTGGAGAAGAATTTGGATAGGAGCTGATAGCCGATTTCATTGTGACCAGCGTCGAGGTAAAGCTCTTGTATACGTTGTGAATGGTTGATCACCGGCTCCATGCTGGACAACACTCGAGCCTTTTGTTCTCGGACCTTCGCGCTAGCGCTGATCTTCAATAGTGCCGTCTGTGATCTAGCTAATAACTCCTCTGTCCAGCGTTGTGATGTTGCCGGAATATAGCTCCAAAGAGTTGGGCAATTGAGAGCCACGTCCCGCCAGTAGCGGCAGACGTACGAGACACTGACCCAGCTGGGCGCAGTTGGAGTAGAACGACGATAAAGTTTCTCGTCAATGTAGTAACGGTGAGCGATGCGAATGAATATGGATGCCAGTAGCTCGGCTGGAAGGCGGCGAGAGACGTCGGGCGGAGGGAGATCCATCTGGTCGCCAAGGCAAGAGTTATGGGATAACGGGCAGGCTCTGGTCATAGATAAAAAGAGTAAGACTTGAACGCTATGGAATTTGCATAGTAAGCATCATTCGATTGACAGATTGATACTCGAAGAGTTACTCGAATTGTGTTGAACGTTCTTGAAGTTGACCGTGAAGTTGAGACAGTCAGTTTGACCCCTATTCGGACAGAGTCTTGTCACAGCCACCGTTTCGCCTTCTCAGCCGGTACCCATGTTTTATCACCTTCCAGGACCTCCTTGTCCAACAGCTCTGGAAGCCCTTTTTGCGAGCTCCCGTTGAGTGCGTACAACTTCGTTGCCTTTGTGGAAAAGTTACACCATATCAACTCATCCGCTCCCCTCTGCTGCAGCTTTAGACCCGTCCATCGGGTTTCACGCTAGACTCCTCTTTTACATAACTTGGAATCTCTTTGGCGGCCTACTCCGACCTGTCTCTGCGCTTTTTCTTCAGGTTGGTGGTGGCATACCGGCCCCACGCCGAGTGTATGCCGAACGGAGAAGGCGGAGGCATTTAGATCGGAACCGCTGTTAGTACCCTCGAGAAAGGCGTGGTGTTCCACTTCGTATGTGTTTAGCTCTGTGGTCCTGAAAACAAACTAAATAACAATTGTAGATCCTTCCAACAGGATTCGTGAACTGGCATCCACGTAACCACACTGTCCTACCTAATCACGCACGGATAAAGAATGACAAACAAGGAATGACGATACATTTCCGTCTGTATATCCAAGACAATGTGAGGACCACAAGGTGATCCGATGCTCAGATTCAAGAATGCGACGACATGTGTTTGAGTGAGTCTTACCGCGATACTAGACGTCACAATGACGCCCCACGCACGGAGATGAAGGGATCAAGTCGGATGCTCAGCGAGGGCAGATGCACACATGGTTCGGTCAACGATATGACGGCGTGTTTGCAGGTGTAGGTTGTCTGGCTACATCAACGGTGGACATACTGTGGCAGAGACAGGGGGAGCAAGAACGAGATGGTGTGAGAGGCTCATTGTAGAGAGGAGGGCGGGTCTTGGAGATGGTGTGCGTGACCGCCTCTCGACAATCTCGTCCTATTCCACGCCCGCCGCTCCCTCCTCCTGTGCTCAGCCAAGTGGAAAGCGGAGACGATCGACCCGCAGTCCCCTGCAGAGTATCACCAACGCCGACACCTCAACCCAAAGAAGAGGAGGTACACGCGCACGGAATACGACAAGTGGTAAGTATATACCCCCTTCACTGGCGTATTCGTGATGTCGTGTGACGTGTCAGCTCGAGCCAACAAGTATCTTCACTCCGTATCAACCACCCTCGCAACACCCGTCCCACGACGTTCCTCAATCGGAAACCAGCGGAAGACGAAGTTGTCGCTTCCAACTCTCGATCGTCGTCACGACCTCCTCCCAAATCCATCGAGAAACTCGATCCATATGAATTGGGTAAGGACCGTTTTCATCGTCTCTCGTTGGTCTCGTTAATATTTCATTTCCTGCTCGCGTAGACGAGGAATTCATCAACATAGTGTGTTTTCCTGGCGCCGCAGAGGAGGAAACAAAAGACGTGGCATCCCAAACTGCCCCTCCTCCCGCAAGTTCGGGTTGTCGACCCTCTACACAATTCAAGAATACTCCAGTAAGACTGGGACACAGTGCTCGTAGCATCTCAAACCACTTGTCTAGCGAGTTCGGCCTATTAGCCCTCGGTGAGACTGGAAGATGAAGTAAATGCCTTCCTGCAGTGTACGATCACCGCGGCGTCGCCAGCGACCGTCAAGAGGGAATATGAGGAAGGTACTTTCATCTTCAACACCGCGAGAATGGAAACGGAAAGATTGGGACGCGGTGCTCTTAGTATCCCACCCCGCTTGCCTGTCAAGTACTCGATTCCACTGTTGTATCTTGTAATTGCTCAATTGACGCTGTACGAACATACGTTGCTGTCCCAATGCTAAAATGGAGACTGATCACAGATATTGGTTCAACTTACACGCTACCTCCATTTCGGGTTCACCAATTGCATCCAGGATCCTGCTACAACATTGCTTCATTCCTCGCAGCCGGGTTGTTGCACTGTCTTCGCGGACAATGTTACTTAAAGAAGCAGTCGATCATCTTAGTTTCCCCGCTCGAACATGACTTCATGGGGCAAGTATACAAGAGCGCTTGTTCTCCAATCTGCAACGCGCCGCGAGCGATGACTGTAATCGTAAATACGAACAACATCGTGCGACACGCTCGTTGCCTTTGACAGAAAACTGCTTCATATCTCATCAACATACATGAGAAGTAACTCTGAACTGATCACCCTCCCACCACCCGACCCGAGACTCCAAAGCTTTAATACCGTTGTCAGTCACTAAACGACATTCCTTGATGGTGAGTTGACATCTTGTCTCTTTGCGAGTGGCAATGGCGTCGTAGAGATCTTCCACACCGGCAACGCATGGATTTGGGTCACTTCTACTTCTCCCACGCACTCTTTCGAGGGTGGTCTGATACAACTCCAGTTCCTCCAATGGCGGTACAAATATCACGCTTTGACCTCTGTCGGCGCGACCATCCTGCCAGTTTCTTGTGAGAAGGTGAGAGGGGAGGGAGAGCATGGAAGTTATGTTTGGCATTTGATTGTGACTGAATCTGATATACCGCACGTCCGAGAGCGATGCCAACATGCCCCTCCAGAACTCGGGCTCGAGGGATGATCCGAGCGAATGAACACTTTGAATGTTTGTCAACGGAATTTGACTACAGATGCCGTTCCAAACGCGGTGATCAAGCGCGTCCATCGGAGTGTGGGTAGGACAGAAGCTGACTTTGAGGAGTGCGCTATCGTCCGACCCGATGGAAAAGAATGAGTCAGGGGAATGATATTCAACACGTTCTGACGTACTGAAGGCGAGTGCGAGCCGCTTCCGGCTGCCAATGGTCAACGAGCGAAACTTCGGAGAATCGGGTTGGCTAAATCTTTGTCCGAGAAGAGATGCCAGTCGAACGTAGTCATCAAGGGTGGATGCATAGTGGGTGCATTTCAGGTAGACTTTCGTCTTCAATGGGACTTTTACGCAGGATAACAATGCGATAGCTGTTGAGACTGAAGTCATCACGATTGATATGTTCGAAAGATGGGGAAGGTTGATCACTGGGGTAGCAAGGAGTTCTCCGTTGGACAGAAAATCAAGGGCATTCGGAAGGCCGCCGCCGTCGACACATAATTGTACGAGGTGTGGCATACGACGCAGCATGGCAAGGAAGCTCGCCATTGTGTTTTCGTGGATGGGGTTTCTAACGGAGGACAGATGGAGGGTCGTTAGGAAACTTGGCCCGAGTGCATGCCATGGCATCCAACACCGATTTAACCTCAGCGTACGGAGAGCTACAGTGTTTTCTTCGCAAAGTAACATGGATTTCCTCTCTGCTAAGTTGAAGTCCGATATTTCCAAATGTTGCAGGCAAGGGAGGTGCGTGAAAAGAAATTTGGAAAGGGCCTGATACAGATAGCCGGCATCCTGGCTGAGAATACTGGCGTCGGTAAAGTAAAGCTTTTGTATACGTTGCGAATGGTTCATTACTTTCTCTATGATGGACAGAGCTCGGACCTTCATTTCCTGGCGAGTAGCAACTTGAATCGTGTTTGAAAGCACAGTAGGAACCTTCGTGCTGATCTTCAATGGTACCATCTGCGATCTAGCCAATAGCTCCTGCGTCCAACGTTGTGACGTTGCAGGGATATAGCTCCAAAATGTTGGGCAATTGAGAGCTACATCCCGCCAGTAGCGGCAGACGTATGAAACATTCACCCAGATGGGTCCAGTTGGATTGAAATAGTCACATTGCTCGTCGATGCAGGAGTCGCGAGCGATATGGATGAATATGGATGCCAGTAGCTCGGCTGGAAGACGGCAAGAAACGTGAGGGGACGGATGATTTATCTGGTCGCCAAGGCAAAAGTTATGTGGCAACGGACTCGGTGGTCCAACCATCTCTTCATCCGCACAGGGTCTGGTCATTGAGATAAAGTGTGACTCGAACGCTATGGAAGTGGTATAAGCGTTCGAATGACGAGAGTTAGTACTCGAAGAATTACTAAGTTCGAATAATGTGTTGAATGTGTTGAAACACGAAGATCGCAAGAGTCAAGTAGTTGCCCCTATTCAAACGCAAGCCTGAGACTATTGTTCTGCCACAACCACCGTTTCGCCTTCACCGCTCTTGTTCCTCCTACGCTCTCTGGCAGCCCTGCAACTTTCGCGAGTTCCCATTGAGTGCGTACAACCTCGACGCATCTCACAACATCTCAACTCCGTTTAAGATCGAGTCACCTGTCTCTCTGTCCTTTTGCTTCAGCTTGGTGGCGGTGGTATACTACTCCCCACGCCGAATGTATACCGAACGGAGAGGGCGGAGGCATTTATATCGGAACCGTACATTACTCTTAGTACCCTCGAGAAAGGCGCGGTGTTCTACCTCGTATGTGTTCTAGCTCTGTGGTCCTGAGAACAAGCTAAATAGCAATTGTAGATCCTTCCAACAGGATTCGTGAACTAGCATCTACGTAACCACACTGTCGTATCTAATCACGTACGGACAAGGAATGACGAACAGGGAATGACGACACGTTTCCGTTTGTGTTGCCAAGACGATGTGAAGACGACAAGGTGATCCGATGCTCAGATTCAAGAATGCGACGACATCATCACTGATCCTGAATGTTCTTTACCAACCTGATGGTGTGCGTGACCGCCGTACGGACGAATAATTACCGTGAGGCAGCCGAGACTCTGGACGTCGCTCGCAAGAGGCTGAATTCCAGACTTCCCTCTCGGTTGAGGAACTCGCTTGTGCCGGAGAGTGAATAAAGTCAGCATGAGGAGGATTCAGACCCACTCAGACAAAATGGGATTCGAGGTTATGGTACCCTACGCACTATACTAATAGATCTTGATTAATTGTACCGGCATCTCCGAGCCTAGGCCGAGCGTAGTTTGCTCGTGTTTGGTCCTAATGGATTAGCGACTATATTCTGGCAGTACCGTTTACAAGGTTGTCGCGGTTACTTACCTATCCGCGCCTCTCACTTGGACCTCAAAGTAAACGTCCAACACGCCACCCAGTAATTCTTCCAGTAATTCTCGTAAACAGAACGCTGATCACTGATGCGGCCCGACTTCTACAACGTCCTACTTTCTCATCGTCATCAATTCCGGTGCCACTAGCCTGAGGTGTGTCCGACACACGTCCCTCTATCAAGATTCAGCACACGTACCTCCCAAAAAAAATGGTCCTAGCCTCCACAGGTGAAGATATCGATGGACCAACCCAAGTGTTGTGCCACCCCCGCAATGACACTCAGAGAAACTCCCTTTCCCCCGTTTCTCGTCTTCCAGCTTAGATACTTGCAATTATATTCATCTGTAATGCTCGCCACTCCTACATTGACAGGAAATCTGATTTCTGCCGGCCAACTGCACCTGATTGGATCAATGTTTCGCATGTCTGTCGCTATTGGCGAGATGTGGCTCTCAATTGCCCGACTTTTTGGACTTATGTTCCTGCAACGTCGCAACGCTGGATACAGGAACTATTGGCTAGATCACAGAAGGCACCCTTGAAGATCTACACAAAATTCATTCCTGGTCTTGATGTTGATTATGAAGATAGACTACCTCAAGTGTTGTCCGTCTTAGCACAGCTGATGAACGATTCACAAAGCATAGAAGAACTGGACTTCGATTTTGATATCAGCGGTGAGCAAAGCTGGTACTATCGGACCCTGTCCGGATTTCTTTCCTCGCCTCTCCCTTCCCTGCAACATTTGGCAATATCACACCTCGGGCTCAACTTATTAGAGGTGGAACCCCAGTCGTTGCCTTTCGAAGCAAACACTCCAGCCCTCCGTACATTGAGGTTAAGATGCTGTTCAGTTCCATGGTATTCACTCAGGCTGAGTGCGTTGACGACCCTCCATCTGGTCTTTGTTGAACCCCCCTTTCCCCAACTGGACATCAACATCATGATGGAATTCCTTGCCTTCCTGCGTTGTACGCCACACCTTGTAGATTTATATGTCCACTGGTCCCTTCCTAGTACCCGTGGTTTTCTTTCCAGTGGAGAATGTGATGCTACCCCAAAGATAAACCTTTCGCGCCTCTCTGACGTGTCAATCGACGCCCCACTCTCGGCAGTTACCGCATTGCTGTCCTGCGTAGATATCCCATTGAGCACAAAAGTCGAACTGGAATGCGAACCCGAAGATGGCTCCACCCTTGATGATTACACTCGACTCGCATCTCTTCTCGCGCAAAGAATTAACCCATACTCTCATCCGATACCCCTCGTTCCGAGATTTGATACGCTGGCCATTGACTTGGACGAGGACGAGACGCTTGCCTTCAGCTCGTCAGATAACGATGATGTCTACCTCAGGGTTGATTTGCACCTTCACGAAGTCACATTTGACACAGTCGATCAGATCTTGAGCCACATCTGTCACTCCATCCCCTTGACAAGTATTCGATGTTTCTATTTCAGCAGAACCCTGCCCATGCCGTCGTACTTTTGGAGGGACACATTGGCATCGCTTTCGAGTGTACGGCACATTAGACTCAGGGGAGGCTATATGCCTAGTATTGTTTCAATGATCTCTCACCCCTCTGACGATCATCCAGGAGACGAGGATCCCATTGATAGGGGTCAAACCGAGCTTGCACCGGCGTTGGAGGAACTGGAGTTACAAAATGTCGTCCTTTCAACAGCGCGAGGGACTGATTTGGAAAGTCTCTGCCGGGCCATTTCCACTCGTAAAGAGACCCGATGCAGGCTCACCATCACCGAATCTTGGGTACTGACTGACAAAGGTTTCGAGGCTTTGGAGTTCAGGCTGGAATAGTCATTTCAAGGTCACTTCTAAACACCGTGCAATGTAGTCATCGTGGTAATTACCCAATCATACTAGTACTTTTTGTTTCAGACCATTAGGAAATTGAAAAGGTTCCATCGGCCCGGTAAGTGTGTTAGAATCTGCCGCCGCACGTCGTTTGGTCCGAAATTGTCTTCTAGGTTCAACGTTCCTTATCGGACCTCCAATGACTCGATGCTCTCACTGGCAGTGAGGCGGTGTCTCCGCTGACTTCCACTTGGTCACACTACCTTCACACTCGTCGATGTCCTGGCAGGGTGAGTGAATGCGTCGATAACAAACGAAAGGCGAATCCGAGTCTATTATTATCCCCATCAACAACTTCGGATCACTGTATCTGATTATTCTTCACTTCGGGTTGCGTAGATATCCTTGACGTCGGTTTACTCCGATCGGGCAAGATCGCACAGGCCGCTATCGTGGGGCAAGATGGGGAGGTATGGGCAGAGTCGGCCGGTTGCAACGTGTGCATTATCAGTTTTCTTCTCTCTCTCCCCTTCCCTTCCCCTCCTTTCCACCCAATTCCAACTCGGCCTCGGCTGGGAGGAGTGACGACTGATATACTGACGTCATACCCATCACCCCCTGGTAGATGACCCAAGCCGAGTGCAGCGTGATCATGCAAGCATTCGGAACGCACCCCGCACGCGAGGTGCTGATCGGGGGAAGGGTGTATGAGACGACGATGGGATGCCTGGACGTGATACTCGCAAAACGCAAGGTTCGTTGCGTGGTTACGTTTCTCTCGCTGTTCCCTCCTCCTTCTATCTTCCTTTCTTCTCCCGGCTTGCAGTCGAGCTGACCAACCCTTTCCTGTGTCACCGACAGGAAGGAGGCGGGTGCGTCGTCAAGAAGACGAAACAAAGCGTCATCATCGCAGAGCATATATCATCTACAGCCGACACGATGACCCCGCTAGTGCTCGTCGAACAGCTTGCGGAATATCTGATTTCCAAAGAATACTGATATCATTCTGATGGCATGATACCGATACCGAGATGCTGATGGTCGCTAGATCTGATCTGGCGTTTTCTCTCTATTCCGTCTCTAATAACTCTCTACGTACATGACTTTTAACTGGGATAACTAGGGGTGTCGAGATTCTCCAAGAAATGATATGTATCATATACACGTAGATCGCCACTCCGAGCGTCAATTCTAAATCCATAGTATACAGACCATCACTTCATCGGAACAGTTCAGAAAACCAGAAAAGACAACCAGGCCTTACTTACATCGCTGAACCTGGTCCGGAAATTCAATCCCGACCGATCTATTCCTCGTCTCAGGTGGTGTAGAAGCTCGGGAAGATCCCCGTCACGTCTTCATGGTACCAAAACCTGCCCGGCGTATCCCCATCCACTTCTGCGGTCCCATTTTCCATATCGACGTCGCCGCCACTCGTCTTCTGCCTCACGATCTCGATCCACATTGCCCCAAGCCCAAGACCAGGCACGAGCGCGAGCGTCTCTGCAAACGAAGGCTCCACGAGCAGCGTAATGCTGTCCTTGAGCGGGTCATGCGGCTTCCGTCCCGCGCTGGCGAACGCGTTGGAAGAAGGACCACGACCGTTGGGATCAACCACGGGCCCGCGAGACGCACTCCAGATCTCCGGCCTCGAAATGTCCCCTTCCTCACGACCCCACGGCTCGAGTACGACCTTGGCGAAACGCGCGTCCAGCTCCGCCTCGACGCCGCACGCCGAAAGTGTCCAGTCCCTCTCGTCAACTTCTGCTGCCGCGCGGCTAGCTGGGGCAGCAAGAGCAGACGAGGGCGCAGCCTTGGGATGTCCAGCCGGGAAATGGATGGCAGCAATCCGACGAGTGGAGCACTCCACGATGCCGGTCGTATGAGTCAGCGGAAATGCACTCGGCCCGAGGAGCGAAAAAAGCGAGATCGGGTCACGGCTCCAGGACGGATTGGAGTCGCCCCACTTCAGGTCGGACCCGAGGTTGATCCCAGCGTCAATGATGTTCGTACCGTTCTCTCCTTGACTGTCCACAGGATCATCTCCCCAAGATCCGTCGCCGTTCTGAGCCCATGTGTTCTCTTGCGTCGCCTCGTTCCCCCATCCATCGCTACCCCAGCCACCAGGGTTTGCGCCGTTGGCAGTGGCCTCCTTGATCGGACCTACAGCGGTGGAAGGCGTAACAGTACAAACCTCCATATCAATATTGTCCTTGATAGCTTCTTTCAACTGCATCTGAGCCGCTGTAGGAAGCGCTACCTTCATCTCAGTGCCGTTGGAGATGTTATTTACGGTTATGGTAGCACCCGTGGCATCTATACCATGAGATGAGACGATTCATCGAGGATCTAACGTTGTTTACTTGCCTTTTTTCTCAGCTGTGATGTTCGTAGCGTTTACGACAGACCAGTTTATTCCTCCTTTTCGTCCAAAGCATTCCCGGCATGCCTCGTTAAACGCGTCGGGAACGGATTGTCCCACTTTATGTGTCAGCGGGAGTTCTTTCTTAGCCCATCCAATCGCCTCCAGCGCCTTCTTCAAGCCGCGCTGATACGCAGGCTCCGGAAGGACCCGGTTGCGTAGAACGAAAGCCAGAAAGAAAGAGATCAAGTGAGGCATATGGACTAAGTTGCGTTCCGACCTAGAAAACCGACGCAAGGAAAGAAAAAAATGTGGAATCAAACAATCGAAACACGCGATCGGCGAGGAATCGCACTCACCAGATGAGACCGTGTTCGCGCATGTAGGACGAGAGGAAGATCCGGACTGCCTTCTCTGGGTCGCTGAGGAAGATGGTGATTTTCTCTTCCCTCACCTCTTCGTCCATTTTGTGAGGGTCGTCAAAAGCACCATCCTCATCGTCGACAGCGAGGCCTTCGCCCGAGCGCTGGCGTTTCGCAGGTCGCGAAGAAATAGCCCCCAAGGTGGAATCACGGTCCCCGGCGTCCGCCATGGAAGGATTGTCTTCGTCGTCGGATTCAAAATCGGGGGTGTCGGCGCGAGCGTATTTCTTGGAACCAACCTTGCGGAATATAGAGGGATTGACGAGCAATCCGGTAAACAGACGGAACTTGCGAAGACTCAATAAGAGAGCACGCCTGCATGGAAGAGAAGGAACGATACCTGATCCCACAGATTGTTCAGACCCGAGGCGACAGGCGGCCACGGACGGCCAGTACGAAAATCGAACGCGCATTGGAACAGCCGATCGGCAGGTGAAATGCTCCTGATCGAAACCAAGCACACCACCATCGTCAACAAAATCCTCGAACGAAAACAAATCGAAACGAGTAAAGACGACGTACGAGTCAAATCGAACCTTCGTCACCCTTAGATCCTCGCCCTCCTCCCACTCCTCGTACCAGGGCAACTTTTTGACAGGCACTGTCTCAGCGTTGGCGGCAGCGGCTTTTTTCTTCTTGCGCTTCTTGCGCGAACTGCTCTTGCATTCGTCCGTCGCGTGCTTGACGCGGAGCTCGACGGTCGGGATACCGAGTGCGTCGAGCTCGGCATCGTCATCGTCCGCAACCGCTGCAGCTGCTCCTGCTGCCGTTGCTGCCACATCGGCCCTGCTACCCTGGAAAAATTTGGTGGGCTCCGAAAAGAGCTGGATACCACGGGGTCTAAAATTCTTGAACGACATGATCGTCACCCCCGACGGTGGAGTAGGGAAGGGTGGAAACCTGATAAAGGGCGGATCTTGGGCGAGAGCTGGGACGATGTCGTCGGAAGCGATGGGAAGAGGTTCTGTAGTAACGGCCATGTTGCTGGCGCCTTATATTGGATGTGTTAGCGCAGGGTCTATGTGTCAAGGAAAAGATCCCGACGATTCAATTATCGGCTAGATCTTTTGGTTACCTATCGTGTGAACTGCCTCTTTCAGCATTACTAGGAGGTCCTCCATTGCAACGGAAATCTACAGGATTCTAGGAATACATTTCGCGCCTTACTGCTACAGTAGAACACCCCTCATCGCACCTCCTCGGGAGGTATCCAGTTAGGAATTTTCCCCCACTCGAACTTTGCGTTCGTGAAAGCGGCCTGGACGTCCGCAGGTATCATCTCGCTGTAATCACGAGGTAAAAGTGCGAGATATCTATCAGCGCCAGGTTTTATCCTGACCGCCAATTTTGCGCTTGCAAAATCGGGAGCTCCTGCCGCAGGCTTCTCACTGGAAGGGATGACCGTCATCGGCGACGAAGCGAATGGGCTGCTGCCACTCATGGCGGATGCAGGCGAGGACATGGACGGGGCGGTGAGTGTGCCCCCGAACGAAGACGTCCCGAAAAAGGGCGGTTGGATTGGTCCAAATGCAGACTTCGGTACGGAAGCGGCGGCTCCGAAGGAGCTTTGAACCGGGGGTGCAGTCCCAAACGCAGTTTGACCAGCAGTCGTGTCTGTTGGTGAACCGCTCGAAGTGGCAGCGGAGGTGAAAGTGGATGGCTGGGACGCAAACGCGGAGAACCCACCACCTCCGCCTCCACCGAATGCACCAGATGCGGGTTTGATAAGAGACGATTGCCCAAACGCAGGTTGAGAGGATTGGCCAAAAGCTGATGTAGGTTGTGAGGGCTGGGAAAAGGCGGATGTAGGTTGTGATGGTTGTGCAAAGGCGGATGTAGGTTTTGGTGGTTGTGCAAAGGCGGATGTAGGCTGTGACGTTTGACCGAATGCAGAGGTTGGCTGAGAGGGCTGCCCAAAAGCAGATGTCGGTTGGGATGGTTTCCCAAAAACAGATGGAGGCTGCGTCGAAGGTTGTGCAAAAGCGGACGTGGGTTTGGCTGCCGCGCCGAACGCAGAGGGCTGACCAAACACAGAACTCGACTGGGTTGACGGGCCGAATGAGGGTGTAGCCTGGGTCGCTTGACCAAAGACCGACGTGGTCTGACTTGGTTGACCAAATGCAGATACAGGCTGCGCGGAGGCTCCAAAAGCCGATGTTCCCTGGGATCCTTGGCTGCCGAGTGTAGAAGTACCACCTGTTGAACCCCCAAAGCCGGTTTGGCCAAAGGCTGATTGTCCGAAAGCTGGTTTGCCAAATACCGACGCAGTTGTACTCCCAAGCGCAGATGCCATAGGACTTGTTCCAAAGGCAGACGGTGCGGATAGCGCCGAAGGGCTCACACCGGGTGCAGATCCTTGGTCTTGAGTACTGGAATTCAGTGCCTGCTCATAGAGTTGTCTGACGTTATTCCGTGCATTCGTGTACATCTGGTCTGCAGCTGAGGTGCGCTGTGCTTCATATTTGGTCTGAACGGAAGTTAGCTGTCTGTAGAGCGCGGTGAAGAACCAAGTACATATTCATCGGTCGTTCCTGCTTTGAGGGCGGTCACTGCCTTCAGACGCAATTCCTCTGGTGATTCATCCAGCCCGCCAATAACAACGAGCTCGTACTTGGCAGGGCCATAGGAGGAGAGTGGCCACATTGGCTTATCCTTGAGAGGAGTAACGTCCGCGGTTATTGTTTCTACTCTGTGAGGGGCTCAACGATTGAAAGAAAGGTAAAAAAGATAGAATGACTCACGTGTACGGAACCGCAGCTCTATTATCACTGGCGGTCCATGTCTGATCTGAAAAATAAAGTTAGCTAGCTGAGATGAAGCAATTCGTTGGTATACTGACTACCAAAAGACCCTGTCGCTCCGACTGGGTGCTCATTTCGACACCGATCCCCATACTTGCATGCTCCACGCAGATAATAAGAGCATACAGCCTGTCGTTCCAATAAGCACCCCCGTGTATTGATATTGAACCATCAAGTTGGCTTACCATTAATGCAATTAAAGACCACGCTGACCTTGTGAACGATGTGTTTTGGGTTGTTTACCAAAGGCTTTCACATTCAACAAGCACAGACATACAAATCTTGCTGAATTCTCACAATAACATCTTCAACATCATACAGCGAACATATCGTTGACGAGAATGCTGACATCTAAATTAACTCAGGGACCGTGCGTGATTCAACTCAATCGTCCCGTCATAGATCAAAGGCGATTGGATGGAGAAGTTGCATGTGCTGAGGGCTCTACGATCTTGAAGAGACTCGCAATTCATTAGACAATGATTTCTCGGCTCACGACTCGTTTAACCCGCAAATTTTACCTCGTGCGGTGACTGCATTTCTTGGCTATCTTTCCTTACCTTGCTTACATACCAATCCTGCAGGCTCCGAGTCGGTGCTCATTCCAAGTCGATTGCGTAACAGTGCATGTTCCTGCTGCCGAACAATTGAAATCATATGACATTTGTAAATCAATAGAACAGCCTTCCCAGACACATCCTTCTGTCACGGAGTCTATCCGACTGTGACTGTTGCATTCCTGTACTCAAGGTATGGCACCGGTCCAGCCTGGTATGATAAGTGAGTCTCTTCTCCCCACCTATAGAAAGAGGGAAAGTAGTTCACTTACCCCCGCGAGGCAGAAGTGCGTCAACGTGAATATTGCTTCGCCGGCAGGTTGGTACTGCGAGAGCTGGAACGTAAAGTTTTGATAATATCCGACGCCAGGCAGTAAGATGTTTGGGTTCCAGGAACCCGCATAGAGCACGCTCCCAAGCTCCTGCGTGGGTCGAGGGCAAACTCCATTGGTGCAACTGTTTATCGCCAGGGCAATTCCGACCTCGATGCACGATGCCAACGAAAACTGGACTCCAGTAAGTATCGCAGCGCAGCGCATACACAGAATAACAACCTACCGGTAAGACAACTTGCGCATCAATGTCTTGATTTTTCGGAAGCATCGACCCGTCCGTGGGGTACCGAAGCTCGATGGTGTCACCTAGAGCAGGTATCACGACTGACGCCATGACAAGACAGGCCTGCAGGAATTTCATGATCTTGGAATCTCGGGATGGCGATGGAGGACCCACAATTTATCCACGTCAATGATCCATTTCAGGTTGAGTGGGTTTCGTCGCTCCATATGTGCCGCGAAAGGAAAATCCAGGTGTCTACGGGCTGACTCTTCCAACCCTATCAGCGACAGCCTGAACAGGTTTCGAGCAAGGCCAACTCTGCCCGTCGTGTCTGAGTTCGAGCATCATAGTGGGTAACATCGAGCCTCGGCAATCATGACAGATCAGAAGATGCAGACTGACGTTTCCCCAGACACTGCCCCGTTCGTCCGATACGGTCCTGTCTTCCGTCGGCTTTATTGTGCTCTATTGGTAGGATGCTGATTCAAGCAAATTTTAGGGAAGAATGCCTGCTTCGGTATTCTTATAGTTTCATCTGACCACAAGCACAATGCCGCATCCGCACAGCGTTCAGACTCGTATATTTTCTAGTCCGGCACCCAAACCGGTACCTGTCATAAACTATTTGACTCAATGCCCCGCCTTCAGGGCGGACATTTTGCCCCTAGTACATATGATCGTTGATCCGCGCCGCATCAAAAAAGCGGAGACTCTATTGCACACCCGTGACCGCCAAGTACTTATCCGTGCAGCGGGTTGAATAACCATGACAGGAACATTTCACCGCCCGACACGGGTCCAGAGTGTGTTGGAGCCAATTCAAATGTTGATCGACTCGTTCCGCCGTGTCCCGCTTGGAACGGCCAACATTACCCGCTGTGAATACAGTGGACCAAAGGGCGTACCTTGCGCCACAAGCGCGGTCGAGCCAATCTATTCCACAAAGAGCCAGGAGGCTGTGTGCGGTAAGGCAAGTGGATCCCATTTTACCCAATGCAATCCTCACGTAAATATGCCACCGGTGACCCTGGTGACCCTGGGGCCTGAAGGCCTGAGCGCTGGAGGACGTGGTGATCCGGGCGTAAGGAGCATAATGGTTACTACCACCAAGGTGTAGACCCACTATTAGTATATAAAGCAACTAACTTCGGCCCCATCCCTCGTCAGTTGAAGTCCTCCAACCTCTTTTTTTTAAGATGAAACTTTTCGCGTTTATCTCTTTCCTCGCCTTTGCCGTCGTGTCCGTGCTCGCACAGACCATCGAACTCGGTACTCCGACCTCCGGAACCGTCCTGCATCGGGGGAAAAACTTCGTCGCTGAAGTCATCAAGCCTGTAAGCCTCAGATCAAATATTCCAACAGGAGCTGATAAATCATTCGTTTCAGGGATCCATCGAGGGTTGTATCCAAGTGGGCATTGCACTCGCGATAGCCAACTGCAACAACAGAGTCTGCCCTCAGCCAGCCAATCAGCTCGGCGATGTCCTCTACGCTGGTCCCTGGACCCCCACTGCGCACCCAGGCCCGCAGGGAGGGTTCTACCAGAACTTCACCTTGCAGGTGTCGTCGTCCATGTCTACCGGACCTGCGATATTTTCATTGACCCATTTATGCTTGCTTGGGGTAATGTCGCTTTAATTGCTTATTTCCGTCTGAAACGTGCTTATTTGCGGTTGTATAACAGGCTGGACCATATCCGCTCCTTGAGTACCGCACTGCGTCTGTTACCATTAAGTAATTCTCTCGGAATAACGTAGCTTTTCAGGTTGGTTCGGATGGATGTTGGGAGTGTTCTGGACAGTACTATTCCCTGGCGACGGACTGCGTTACGATCAGATTTTTATTGATGCGATGCACATGTATTGAATTCACAACGGACTTTTCTTTTTTGGCCTCACTTTGCCAGTGGACTGCTAGTACATAGGTGATCGAACTTTGAAACACTTATTTCCCCCTCTCGCACTGCGTGACAAGATTGCTCTCGGTCATTAGGTGGCGATATCTTGCCTTAAAATACTCGAAGAATCCTTCGAACCCAGGAATCACCCAGAGGCCGATATTCCTGGATTCGTGTGGGACAATATAATATTACTATGGCGAACCAAATCAAGTAGCGTCTGTCAATGGTGAAAACTCTGGTGACTCTGTAGGCAGGGGCCTAGCTAGGGACGAACCGACGGAACAACCCTGTCACTGGCAGAGTTTTCCCAATTCGAAATAGTCTGCCTTCCAAACCAGTGCCCGTCACGTATGACGAAATGCCTCCGCCCTTAAGGAGTTGATTGCAAGTATGATCGATGGAATGATCCGCCACCGCGTCAAAAGCGGTGGTTGTCTACGACCTGGAATGTCGGATATTACTCACTAGAGATCTTTACTCTCGCACACTTCCAGGTATGCATCATGGATCAGACCCGCTTGAAGAGTAAAGGTCATCGCGTTGCAGTCGATGCCATTGCATACAACGGACCTGATCCAAATATTGACCGACTCGATCCACCGTCAGATCTAAGATGCAACGGTCAATGTTCCCCGCATTCAAGTTAAAGTGCAGTGCACCGGCAAATGCAAAGGGTATATGTCACGCACGCGTTATTGAAGCCGATCAACCACACAAGAGGACCGGGAATAGGGGATCACAAATTTCTCGGATTGGAAACGCACAACGCAACATCATGACGCTACTCACCGCCATCCATAGGGGTATATGAAACATACCTCGTTCGTTCAAGTTCTACAACCTTTCCCCGACATGAAACTGTCCGCATTCGTCTCTGTTCTCGCTGGTGCCGTGGTGTCCGTGCTCGCACAGACCATCGAGCTCGATGCCCCGACCGATGGAACTGTCCTTAGCCCGGGAGAATACTTCATTGCTCAAATTGTACAGCCCGTAAGCGTTCTGGACAAGTGCACCACGTACCACTTCATTTCTTAAAAAAACTTTGATCACAAAAATTCATCGCGTCTTGCATTCAAGTCGGAATCGCTCTCGCGATAGATAACTGTAACAATGGAGTCTGTCCGCAACCTACCGACCAGCTCGGCGACGTCCTCTACGCCGGTCCTTGGACGCCCACTGCGCACGCCCAGGGAGGGTTCTACCAGAACTTCACATTGCAAGTGTCACCATACATGTCCGCCCGGGCCTGCTATCTTCACTCTAACCCATCTTTGCTTGCTTGGGGTAATGTCGATCTACACACTTTCTTCTCGTCCAATCACGCTGAAGCCGCACGGTGACCGCCTATAGGGTGGTCCATATCCGTTCCTCGAGTTCCGCAACGCGACTGTGACAATTTCTTGAACGTTTTGGATACATTCGCTGGGAGTGACAAGTTGATTCCAGGGTTTCGAACAGTACACAATATTGTCGAAAAGACATGGAGTTGGGTACCCTGATGATGGACAGCGCAACGAGGTGACGTTATGAACGAGTATGTGACTACAATGGACGATATTCTTTAGGTTCTGCTTTGTTTTATTTGGACTAGTACTCACTCCAAGAAACCACGGGGTCAGTGGGTACTGCGCATGTACTATGTAGTGAAGTCACTGAAGTGAGAGTGAGATCCTCCTGCGACACCCTGGATGCGATGGTCATGTCGTCCGTTTGGCTGGGACGCAAGAGCAGTAACTCAGCGGGTCCGCATGGGATATGCCGAGAGATCCTCTCTCGCTCTTCCTGCTGCAGAGGACGCGAATGGATGAGTTGAGATGGTATTTTTGCACAAAAACGTCAACGTTGTACGCACTCAGCGGGAGCTCGCAGAAGTGACTTCCAGAGTTGCCAGAGAGGATGCCGAAAGGCTTGCAGGTGCAGGGGAGACGCAGGAAAATCCTACTGGTGGCTGTGTTATGTAAGAGGTTTTGACATGTATGTCGGAATCCGAATAGGGGCAAGAACAAAGTTTCGCCTCACTCTTCAAGACGTTTCACACATTGTTCGAACCCAGTAATTCTTCGAGTACTAATCCTCGTTATTCGAATACTTATGCCACTTCTATAGCGTTCCAGTCGCACTTTTTCTCTATGACTAGAGCCTGCCCGTTGTCCCATAACCCTTGCCTTGGCGACCAGAGCAATCTCCCTTCCCCTGACGTTTCTCGCCGCCTTCCGGCCGAGCTACTGGCATCCGTATTCATCCACATCGCTCACGACTCCTACATCGACGAGAAATATAATTTTTCTCACTCCGACTAGGCCCAGCTGGGTCAATGTTTCGTACGTCTGCCGCTACTGGCGGGACGTGGCTCTCAATTGTCCAACTCTTTGGAGCTATATTCCCGCAACGTCACAACGCTGGACAGAGGAACTATTGGCTAGATCGCAGATGGCACCGTTGAAGATCAGCATGAAGCTTGAAAGTCGTATACTGCCTGACTTTTTTCATCGGCGCCAACCACTAAAGCCTGCTCAAGTGTTGTCCATCGTGGAGCAGGTGATGAACCATTCACAACGTATACAAAAGCTTCGGCTCGACGTTGGTATCGTCCATCAGGAAATCGGCTATCAGATCCTATCCAAGTTTCTTTTCACTCCGAGCGTCCCTTGCCTGCAACATTTGGAAATATCACACTTCGAGTTACCAGAGGGGAAAACCTGGCTGCTTTTCAAAAAGAAAACACTCCAGCACTCCGTACACTGGGGTTAAAATTCAGTTGGATACCATGGTACGCACTCGGGCCAAGTGGCTTGACGACCCTGCATTTGTCGCATGTTGGATTCCTCATTCCCGAAAACACTATGGCGGACTTCCTTGCCATGCTGCGTTGTATGCCACACCTTGTACAATTATCTATCCACAACACCCTTCCTAGCGCCCGTGATTCTCTGGCCAATGGAGAATTCGATGCCACCCCAATGATCAGTCTTCCCCACCTTTCTAACGTGGCAATCGTTAGTATGGTCCCACTCTCGGCAGCTACCGTATTAGTTTCCTGCGTAGACATCCCGTTGAGGACAAAATTTCACCTGACAGTCGAGATGGAAGAAGATACCTCCACCCTTGATGACTGCGTTCAACTGGCATCTCTTCTCCGCAAAAGAATTGGCCAATCGGATTCTCCGAAATTTCGCTCGCTGGCCATTGGCAGCCCCGGGGCTGTTCGCACTCGCCTTCAGCACGTCAGAACGTGTTGAATGTTATTCCTCCGACTCATTTTTTTCCATCAAATCGGATGATAACGTTCTCCTCAAATTCATTTTTTCTTCTGCCGGCCCCCCGATGAACGAGCTTGATTTTCCTGCCTTGAGCAGCATCTGTAACCAAATCCCCTTGACGGACATTCACAGTGTTCATTTTCTCGGACCATCACTCGAGCCCGAATTCTGGCGGGACGTGTTGGCATCGCTCTCGGATGTGCGGCATATCAGATTCAGTCACAATTTCATGCCCAACATAATTCCCATGCTCTCCCTCCCCTCTCACTACCTCACAAGAAGCCGGCAGGATGGTCGCATCGACAGAGGTCAAGACGATATATTTGTACCGGCATTGGAAGAACTGGAGTTGTATCAGACCACCCTTGACAGAGTGCGCGGGACAAGGAACCCAAATCCATATATTGCTGATATACAAGCTCTCTACGATGCCATTGCCACCCGTAAAGAGACACGATGCCGACTCACCATCAAGGAGTGTCGTTTAGGGTCTGACGGAGGAGTTGCTGAAGCTTTGGAATCGGTCGGGTGGTGGGAGAGCAGAGTTCAGAGTCATTTCTGACGTTCGATATGATCGATATGGTAACTTCGGAATATGTATATACATGAACCGGGTCATTATTGGCAGCTAGACTGTGACTTGTAAAGTATCGGTGTTATCTGAGGAACCCGGCATCGAATGATGCGTTAGAGTAACTAGAGATGCGCAACCCTTCGAACGATGAATTGCTCGGTGATGCGAGGATCCAACACCTGGATTCTACAGGAAGAAATTGCGTAATAAGTACATTCTCAATTGCACACTGTACATCGTCGATTATCTGAACGTTATAACAACCCAAGTCGAAGCCTTGAATTCAGCACAGCGTTCCGTAAAACAATTTTCAAACAGTATTCGAGCCTAGACTTTGACCTTCTCGGAAAGGAACTCGGACCACTCTACTTCACCCCAAGAGCTTGACTAGAAAAGGAGCATTAAGATTGAGCACTCTCCGCGAAGCAGTCCGAGCTTACTTGTGTATTTCAAATCGTCCGTGACGGCCACCCCACCGTTCGGGGTGCCTTTGAGTCTGAGAAGGTCCTACCTCCACCTTGCCGTAGTCCTAAATCACACAGCTCACTTTCACTGCGAGTTTCTCGCGGATCTGCAGGGGAGTGAGGGTCGAAGAGGGGATGTCATAGAATCCCTCTTGTTCGTCAAATAACTGGTCAATCCGCACCAAGTTACAGCTGAGGCACAATTAGATAACACGAAACGCCGTACTTTTCGGGGGAAAAAAAGCCAAAAGTGTTCAGGGGAAGCTCGGATAACCTGGGAATTGATCCGTCAGAAAATTGACTTGACTGCGTCATGTCACCGAGAACTGACAGCGAACGCAGCTTCATGGGTGAGTATGCCAGGGATGAACTAGCTGCCTCACGATGAGCTTGACTTTCCCGTAGTATTTGCCGCCCTTGTCAAACCAAGGTTTGAGCACGGTGTCCGAGTCAATCCTCTGTGTGCATGGTTATATGCGATAGAAACCTGAAGGGACAGACATAATCCACTGCCAATGAGACGTCAGTTGATTCAGAATGAACCTTTCGGAATGTTACTGACAGAAGACCTCCAGAGTGTGTGGAGCATCCTGAGGCTGCGATTGGAAACGGTTCTGGGACTCAGGAACTGGTTAGCGTTGGGCTCAGCGGGCCCACACGAATTTGAAACCAAGCGCAGTGTTGATGAGTCACGTGCCAATGTGTATTACAACGGCGTTACGGCGCGACTCCGTGCGCCCCCTTCTTACTTTGTGCCTCTCCAACGTTCTCGTTTTCCTCCTGGCCCTCGTCTTTGCTTTCGCCTAAACGCCTATCCCCGTCGCACCCCGCCCTCACTTCGCAGACACGCAGCGCCCCAAACGTGCATCGCGAGAATGGATAACCACCTTCCATACCGACGAATACGTCCATGTCCTTCACTCCGTCACGCCCGAGAAACGGCCGAGGAGCTCACGTACAACGGCACGCGATGTGTTTCTTTCCCCCGTCGCTTTCATTCTATCAATACACTTTGGTTGATAGTTGTTCATCCCACAGTCCTCATCGGCGAGGACAACCCCCACGTTCGAAGGCTTGCGGGCGCCAACGCGAGCGGGGCAACGTCTCGGGAGGGCCGGAGGTGGAGTATCGGCGAGCACTCCAGCTTAGTAGCATCCCGGTCGTCCAGCCACAGTGGATACTAGCATATCTGATGGAAAAGAAGTGGGTGACTTGTTGCTAAGCGTGTATATGCATGCAGCTGATTCGTTCAACGATGCCAGAATGGTACCCATCTCTGGGTTCTACCTCGGAGTGACTCCTCCCTCGATCTACCACGTTCATCGCCCGCAATCGATGTCCCAAACGGCCGTACCCTCCGCAGCCAACGGTAGCAATACACACAAGACCGCGCCGAATCGGGCGTCGATGCCCTCTGTCTCACGTACAACCGCTGGGTGCCCGCCAGGTACGATCAACAAAAAGCCGATCGAGCCGACGCCTGAGGAGGAGTCTGATGGGGAGACAAACATCAAGGCGTCGGGATATAGATTTGGGTCCGTGCACAAGAAAGCGATACCGGAGACGCGATATAAGAGCAACGGGACAATGGATCACAACTTTCGGTTTCCACCTACGTCGTCGCCGCCTGTACCACCTGTTCCGCTCGTGCCTCAATCTCCCCCCGTGGGTGGCGCGGCTTCACCTCCCCCGTTCTGCCCTCATCGCCGCCTGTTGACGCGTCGTCCGAGAGCGTGGCAAAGATGATTACACCGTCGAGCGTGGAGGTGCCGCCGCCGCCGCCTGTCTAGAAGGAGACGAAGAGGGTGTTTGTGGAGGAGGCGGTCGAGGAGGTTGGGGATATGGTGGAAATAGACTTGAGATGATTATTTGAAAGTGGACGTTTCGATCAGATTCTGTTCCGTAGCTATGATTTGGCCCGTTACAATGAGTACGCTAGTCTTCCTTTTATTGGCAACACGCTGTCCACTTCGCGCGACGCCTTTATTTTATCTCCCATTTTACAAAATCTTTGGACCGCGGTACCACGGCCCAGACCGGGCCGCGTCATGTGTCTGCCTCATGGCAGTCGTTCGGTTCCCACTGCCCTAGCGCTTCGTCCAAGTCCTGCTCCTCCTGCCACTAGGCTACTTGACTCGAATATACATACATTTAGCAACAAATCTAGCCAAGTATGAATCCAACTGGGTGTGTATACGTTCCTTGGTATCACCGTTAACACAGCACAACTGAAGGTGGCTTATAGGGTAAAGACAATCAGCATCAAAGGTGTGGTCGTAAGGCTGTCCCGGTCCCTCACGTTGACCTTTCCCTCATCAGATATTGAACTGCGCACGACGCTCGCGCGACGCAAATTCCGCCTCGCGAGACGGTTTCAAGTCCAATTTTCCATAGAGGATACACTCGAGTCACGCCTAACGAAGAAGGCAAAGGAGAAGAAGAATCGGGCGACTTGGAACGACACCTTATCTCTGTGGGTGAATATTCTCCGTTCTACGCCAGAATACTGAATTCTCTCAGTGACGGTGACGATCGTTCCGTACTCGTCGTCAAGGTTTTCCGAAAGCACCGCATTGGAAAAGACAAACTGGTCGGATCTCTCTCTGATACCATCGGAAACATTCTCATTGCGGACAACGGTACGATGACATTCCATGTCGTTGCATTCTACTGATGCGATCTCTCCCGATTAGTATTTGAAGGTTCTCTCACAAACCCCGATGTTACTTCCGGTGCCTCCGCCCTTTCCAGGATTACGATCAAGTTTGTGGTGGCTGGTGACGCCCCCGGGGACATCGCTAACGTAGACGAACCCCAAGCTATGAACCCCATCGCCGTAGCCAACGAAGCGGTCAACGCGCTTAGCACACCGGCAGCCGTTGGCATAGTAAGCTCAGCGGTTGCCGCTGAACCAAACGTCGTGAGCGCGTATAATATGTTGAGAGTCCTGTTGGAGAGGATTGAATTCTTCAACAAAATCGTGGCCGGCATCGCAGAGGTATTTTGTTGTTCAGTCTCGACGCCGTATGATCTCATGGCGAGACAGATTCACCCGTACGCGTCGGTTGCTTGGTCTGTTATATCCGCTGCGAGCAAAGTGCGTCTCTTATTTTATCATTTTGCTGTTGGTTAAACGCTCGTCGTGTTACACTCAGGCATTGGTGGACCAGAAGAACCGCGACGAGCAGATCATTCACCTGGCGACCACCATGACGGACGTCTTCAGTTTCGTCAACGACGCCGAACCTTTGAAGGCTATCAAGGCGAACATCAAGACCATTACG
>JBBPPX010000228.1:0-43599 GCA_038092235.1 Leccinum boreale | reverse complement strand
CAATTTTAATTCCCACACTCTTTCTTCCCTCAACCACTATCATCCCTCTTCAACACTTCAACACTTCAACACTTCAATTCTATTACACTTCATCATCCACTACTCTATACTACTACTTGTTGTTGTTTATTTGGTAAGTTCATGCTGCTTTCTTTTATTCAGTTACTGACTTGGCTTGATTTTTTTTGTAGACTTTGTACTATTGTTATAGTAAGTGTTCTGTTGCTGTCTTTGACTTGATACTAACTTTTCTTTTCTTTTCTTTGTAGACTTTGTACTATTGTTGGTGAGTGTTGTCACTATTCACTATTGGTAGTGTGGTAGTATATCTCTGTATGTATTGTAGTACAAATAATATATTGCATCTGACTTTTTGATATGATTTGAATTGAGCTAGTAAGATCTAGAGGATGATCTGTAGAATACCACCTACCCCTGTCTGGTCTGTACAGCTCTGTATAGCTCTGTACAGTGATCTGTTGACTCTGTAGAGTCTGTACAAAGTAGTCTGTGCAGCTCTGTGGAGATAGGGGTACTTTGTATAGGCCTGTAGGGTTAGGGGCTAGTCTGTACAGGTCTGTGAAGGTCTGTATTACTAGGTACCTCTCTGTAGGGTCTGTGGGTCTGTGCAACTCTGCACAGTTCTGTGAAGCCAAGGGTGGGTTTGCTGATGTAGATAAGCTCACTCGATCTCGTGCTGACTTTAAGAATTGGCAGATGCTCGAAGGATTGTGCACGTCATTTATAATGTGAACGATAGGTTCGTATCATCATTTCATTACTCTCTTTTGATGATGC
Source organism: Leccinum boreale (assembly GCA_038092235.1). Lineage (NCBI taxonomy): Eukaryota > Fungi > Basidiomycota > Agaricomycetes > Boletales > Boletaceae > Leccinum > Leccinum boreale. Next base: position 42,801 of record JBBPPX010000228.1, on the reverse strand, counting down.
TAATACTTACAAATTTATGCAGTACAAGCCAATGGACAAAGAACAAATCAATGAGACGACCAAGATGCCAATGCTGACTCTGATATGACAACAAGACTGAATGACACAGAAACTGCCAAAGGCCCTGACGATGCTGAAGATAGTGCTTCCATCGATATACCTACCTGTGTTGCATATATCAAGATAGCACAGACTGTCCGTGAGTTGTTATCCATCTCGCAAACCATGTAGCTCGTGATTGACTGACCGCCAATTGGACAAAAAATGGAAGCATGCATGTACTGTTGCCGGACTAAGTCTTGAACTTGGGATACCGCAGCTCTGTGATCTGCTCCAGTGATTTCTTTTTCAGGTCACTCGTCATGACAATTCCCAGGACCCAAACAATGTTCCTCTGAAGGAATGTCCATTTTTTGATGGAAGAGTTAATGTATTCAATTCTGCGACCACAGTGTTTTACACCCCAAGTGATATCAGCGGGATTGGAGGAATGATACAGGAAATTATCTGTTTGTGTCCCTCATTGAGAAACAGCGGTCCAAGGCATGACTGTGCCTTTGTATACTCACCCTGCCAGGGAGCTTGGTATGGGTGGACTTGATGTTGTTTGTATTCTTGCCTTCTTTACGTTCTGATTTCACACCAAAGAATATTCTTGTGCAGTGGTGCGCAAATACAGAGTCTCTGATGAAGCTGATGAAGATACTGGTATGTGGTTTGCTCAACCAGCTTACGACACTTGACGGTGACCCAAGTTGGAAATCATACACCTGGACACTGTTTATCGTGCAGCCCATCTCATTCCTGTCTATGGCAACCATCCAATCTCCCTGGAAATTCAGGCTGACATGTCTTATGACTCCTCTCGTGCTTAATACATCAATAAATATGCTGATGATCACATGTTCGAAATTGCCTCGTAGTGTTCATCCGGTGGGTGCTCTCGTCCTCGACTCTATCAGTGGCCATCTACTCATCACCACTGCAGATATCTTTGTATCTCCTCGCAACATGGCACGAAGCTGCCGCATGAAAGAGGTGTTCGAGGATGCTGTCAGTGAGGATCAGCCTCAGGATGACAAGGTCCAGGTATGCAAACCGGCTGTTCTTTTCATCTCATGTCTTGTGCTTCTACAATTTTTATTTTTCTCACAAGACTATGTTGATGAATCAGGTTCTCGACCCATCCAATCTGCCGTACTGCCTGAGGATGAACTCTTGCATCCACTCAAATGCTCTGCTTCTGTTGCATCTCTTCCCACGAGAGCTCTCACATCCACTTACTGAATGCTCTGCTTCTGTCACATCTCTTCCAATCCCTCCACAAACCTTTCGCAAATGCTCTTGCATCTCCTCCGACCCCCCATGAGCCTTTCGCAAACACTCTTGCATTTTTTCCAACCCCTCCAAGAGCTACCGCACGGACGAACTCTTGCATCCACTCAAACGCCCCTCTGCTTTTGTTGTGTCTCATTCGACCCAACCACAGACTCTCGCATCCACTCAAACACTCTATTGTTGAAATACCAGCACTAGAGTACTAATATAGTAAATAGTTCACACACTTGTATTATATAAGATAGCTCAGCAGTGTCTGAGTTTGAATAGGAGTTTATTCAATCTTCTTCCACAACCACAATGTTCTCCTCAACCTCATCTCGTCCCACTACAATGTAAGTACTCGAGCACAGTTCCTATCCTCTCAACAGGTTATGAGCCCCGAGCATCGTTGCTGCATGTTTACTTCAGCAACAAAGCTTGAGGAATGCTTGTACCTAGAACGAGCAAGAACCTCATGGTTCAAAAAGCCACTCCATCTTGATGCGGAAACACTCAGATGTTGAAAGCTCTAGAATGATGGCTAGGTACTCCATCCAAAAGGATGTGACACCAATGACACCAAAACTCCATACCTCTTCCTATGGGGAGACTACATCTCCTGGAAATGATGGGACTTGGACGTTCAGCGACGCGGTCTCATTCGCTCCCCTCTCACTTCAATGAAAGGTTCACGCTAACACCTCTTCCCAGATCCACCATGTCCACATCCATCTACAAAGACATCGCCAAGCTCTCAGGAGGCAATTACCACCACTGGGCCTGCGAAATGATGGCAGCCCTACGTGCCCAAGGCCTCTGGACCAAAATCTCTTGCCCTTGCCCCAGCTTCCAGTTGGACTACACCATTATAGTAGATGGAAACAACGTCATACGTCAATGAGAAGCTACTTACGACAAGTGCAGTGATGAGCAAAAGGCCCTCTTAGACAAGTGGGACAATGCTAACAACCAGGCCTCTGGTGTCATCGCCCTCCGTATGGAAACCCACATCCACACCTCCTTCGACCTCACCGATAGGAGTGCCAAGGATCTCTGGGACGCCATCAAAGCTGTCTATGATACCCCATCCATTGCTTCCGCCTATACTGAGTTTAAACAACTCTTATCACTCATCATCCCAGAGAACAATCACCCCGCCAGCGCCTTTGCTAAGATGCAAAGCCATTTCACTGCCCTCGCCGAATTCAACTACGAAATCCCAGACAGGGTCCAGAACATGTTGGCACTCGCCAAACTCCCTAAATATGCTGACTTCGCAGCCCAGCTCCTCAATGCCAAACCTCTCGGGGCCGAACAGGATGCCATCACTTACACTGTCATAGAGCGTATGACTCTGGCTGCCTGGCAACAACACATCTCCAGGCGTGAGCCCAACCACGATAGAGGCCACAGAGCCAACAAGATTTCTGCCGTGAAAAGAAAAGGTGAAGAGGACCCCTCCTTCAATGACCAGAGGGAGGACAGTGGTAAGGACGAGGAGAAGAAGAAACATTGTCAGGGCAAACACTCTGAAGAAGGAGAAAAGAAACAAGGCAGTCATTGTGAGTGTGCCAAAGCCAAAGCTAATGCCACCTCAAAGGAACTCTCAGACAACAAGAGTAGTGCCTCCGACACCACCCTCGCTCCCACCAAAGCCAACAAGGCCAAGGCCTCCTCTTTCTTCGTTTTCGCTAACATATCCCACGCCCCTGTCATTGTCGACCCCGCCTCCAAAGAGGTATCTCGTCCTGTCCGTGATGTTTGAAAGCACTCGCACACTGTAGGAGCTGCCTAATATGAGCCTCCAGTGTTTCCACAGACCACCGCCGCCATCTCTCTCACTAGACGACTGGAGATTATACCCACAGCAGAGACTATTCGCCGCCTCGAGCCCATCACCACTCGTCGCAGTCCATGGGAAGCAGGTCATCCCTTCCCTTCCTCCATCACCTCCACCTCTTGCACTCTCCTTGAGCGCCTTGAGGACATTGAGCATCTTGAGCTCGCTAAATCCACTCACCTTGACCATGTCGACCTGGTGATGGCAGGTGCAGACGACATGGACGCCTTTGGCATCCCAGTTGACCTCTCCTTCCTAGATCTCCCAGACATTCCAGAGGACATCAAAGAGCAAGATGAGGGCTGCGAGATAGAGGACAACTGTATCTCGCTGGGCGATACCGAAGAACGAGATGAGTACCTCACTCGCTTTTTCGATGAAGCAATCGACGAAAATATGTGGTATGCCCCTATATTCCTTTGTCCAAACTACACTAACGCTGCTGTGTGGACTCTTTCGCCGCAGATATGTAGTACATACCATCATCGGACTTTTGTAGTAGATAGTAACAAATCTACTACCTTCTCACAAACAATGTGTGATGACTGCAAAGGGAAAGGAAAAGGAAACATCAACAAAACAAGAATTTTGCCATAGTTCTCATAGTTGCATAGTACTTCATAGTTGACTCATAGTTCAATATAGTTGACATAGTTGCCATAGTGTCATAGTATATTCATAGCTACTCATAGTTCACATAGTGCCATAGTTCATAGTGTGACCATAGTGCCATAGTGTTCATAGTGTTCATAGTCACTAACCAAGCAGTTGACCAAGCACACTAACCAAACGCTCACCAAGCACACTAACCAGACGCTAACCAAGCATTACCAAGCACACTAACCAGACACTTACTAACCAGACACTCACTAACCAGACACTAACCAAGCATTACAAAGCACACTAACCAGACACTCACTAACCGGCTGCTTTGTTAGTTCTAGTTAGTGTGCCTGGACAAGCTTGGTCAGTGTCTGGTTAGGATTAAAAAGTGTACTAAAGTGTACCAAAAAGTGTAGTCAAAAGTGTAGTCAACAAGTGTACCAAAGTGTACCAAAAAAGTGTAGTAAAAAGTGTATTAAAAAAAGTGTAGTCAAAAAGTGTACCAAAAAGTGTAGTGAAAACAGTGTACAAAACCCAATTGATGCTTGGATTAGCATTCCTAAGCCAGGGAAGACCTAGGATAACATTTTCATTTCCGCAGTCCATGATATGGAAGGTGACCTTCTGGTTGACTTTCCCGACATCGACAAAGAGAGTAGTAGAGAAGAGGATATCGCCCTTTCAGTTGGTGGATTGATCAACATTGCGAACTCTGATGGGTATGGGTAGACGATCTCGAGGGAGGTTGTTCTTTCGGACGAAAGCCCAGTCAATGCAGGAGATTTCTGCACCACTGTTGATGAGGGCAGAGGTGTCGACGACTTTTAGGGAGTGCGAGGGGGTTACTAGCGAGATAGAAATCTTCATTGCTTTAGGCGAACTTATCAGCAAAACAAGGGAAGGCTGGACAGTACTGGACAGTACTCCATAGCACTTATAGTACTCATAGTAGTCATAGTGAGGGTCCATGTAGACAGTGCTTTCATAGTGTCTCATAGTCTTTGTCAATCTCATAGTGTCTCATAGTGTTGGTCATTCTCATAGTGTCAGTGAATCTCATAGTATCTCATAGTGTCTCATAGTAGCCTCATAGTAGTCTCATAGTAGACCTCTAACCAGACCAATCCAGTTACTTTCAGATAAATCATTTGCACACAATCAAGATTTGCAATAAAACAACATTTCATTATCAACTACTAAGCTCACTACTAAATGAATACTACTTGTAGACATACTTACATCACAGTGACAGAAGCTACAAAAATTGGTCAATAATGAATCATCATAATTAAACACCACACATCATTCATCACTTATGTATGTTGATTGTTCTTGGTAGGGACGGTTTCCATTAGATAAATCTTTCTGGATAAGGAGGAGGGAATGCCCGAAGAGAAGTAGTGGCAAAGGGTGGATTTCTCGGTCACTTTAGAGACAGCGATGTGACTTTGGAATTGGGAAATGTACGAGGCGAGGAACATAGAGTACTTCCCAGGAGATTTCTCGATCATCCTTTGGATAGTCAGCCAGGCAAGAGCGTTGGCTGCAGAGTCAGAGTGTTCGAAAGTTGCTTTGAATTCAGTGAGAAATGCAGCCAAGGTTCCAAGGGTGGTCCCTCCTCCATCGAGGTGTTTCGAGGTAAAAGTGTCAGCCCAAGTAGCGGTGTTTCCTCCCTTCATGAAAGACAATGCATAGCAGATTTTCCTTTCATCAGTGTTGTAAATTTTCACGTTTACAACCAGATATCTGCACACAGAACGTAACCAGGGTAGGGCTTTGTGATGCTTCCCATCCTAGGAATCGGGTGGAGAGAGGCGTATTTCTACTGGTTTAGACATAGCTGAGTGAGGTCAGGGTAGAGGGGGTGGAATAGGGTTCGGGGAGGTGAAGATATTTCCGCTAGGGGTATGGGGGAAAGGGAAAGGGGGAGTAGGCGGTCGAGGGAGGACTAGAGTGGAGGAGAGCTGGTGGGCAATTTCGGTGTCAAGGGAAAGGGATTCCTCCTGATCTTCGTGAGATAGAAGAGGGAGGTCTAAGTCCGTCTCGTCCTCATCACTAGATCGCTGCTGAGGGGGGACGTCTGAGAAATCTGGGATAGAAGGTTCTCCTCTCCAGGAAGAGGTGGATAGAGACTGATGGTGGGACAAAGAGGCTAAAGGATTTCGAGGGATGGAGGGAGTGTTCCCCTCCGGTCTTTGGTAGGTGGTTCTAGATGTGATGGTGGGGGCGGTTCACAACGATGGTGACCACAAGAGAAAGCTAGAGCTTTTGTTACAGCTGGCCTGGGTAGGGTCGGATGTAGACTTGGAGGGTGGCAAAGACTATAGACAAAGTGAAAGTTGAGCAAGCATAACGCCTAGTGAGACTCAAGAACTAAAATGAAGAGACACACCCAAGAGGGCAGAGGAGCTGAGGGATGAAGGGACAAAGGACTCAAAGGTTTTGCAGGAGACTCAGATTGTATTCCAAGTAGCTCTAGTTTAGGGTGATACAAAACAGAGAGACACGTCTTAAGTACTAGAGGATGGAACGCGATGGAATCACATGGAAGAGGGGAGTCATCCGCAGTAGAGGATGAGTCAGAAGCTGTGGAGGTCTGGATGTACAGTAAGCGATGACAGAAGGATGATGAAGTAATGTCATCATCATGAGTCAGAAGATAAGAACGAGATAGGGAAGCGTTGGAATGATGATAGGAAAGAATAGAAACAAAGATAAGAGAGTCATAGATCGTCAACGATGTGAAGGAGGTGAAATCGCTAGAGATCTATGATACAATGTGAATACAAGGTAAAGGTGATAAGCGAAAGGGAAAGAGAGCGAAAAGAGATACATGGTGAGCCTAGGAGACAATCGTAATAGCCGCGAGTGATGCTAAATCTACCCTGCTTCTTCGGGACAGCCATTGGAAAGAATTCCATAATCAAATCTCTCTGTATTTCAAAGATTTGCTGCTCCTCGTAGATGAATGGCGTAAAGTCCTTGCAGAAGGGGTACAAAGCAAGACGAGCTCCGGAGTATGTTTCTCAGACTACTATCTATTTTCGATGAATTTTTGCCCACAATGCCCGTCGAGAAGCCCGCAGAAATTGCGAATGTGATACAGGGCATTCGAGACGACTACATGAAATTCATTTCATCTATCTGATAACATTACCGGTCAATCCCGACTTGGACCCCGCCCCTGAACCAGAGCCTGCTCCGGACTTGGACTCTGCTCCTGACTTAGGTCTAGACCTCGCCTCCGACTTGGACTCTCCCTCCGACTTGTCCCTAGCCCTGTCATCCCCCACCCTGTAGTCCCCCGCCCCGTTGTCCCTCGCCCCGTTGTCCCTCGCCCCGTTGTCCCCTGCCCCATTGTCCCCCGCTCCCAACTCAGACACTGATCTTGATCCTGATTTCGCTAGCAACTCAGCAGTACCTCCTTACCTCAAGCAGCTGGCGTTCTCCAAGAGGGTACGAGGTACAGACAATCTCCATCAACTGAATAAACACTTTAGTCTAGCGTAGTGTGTACAGATTACAAATTACCATCCAATTAGCATCCATCCGACTCTTTCCGTTTCTTTTACGAACCAATTAGCGTCATCCGGCTCTTTTTGTTTCTTTGCGCTTACTATATAAGTATATACAGTCACTTATGTCAATACCAGCCTCATGCGCCGCCTGCTCGACATTGACATTGACTCACCAATCCGGACCAAGTAATTTTGCCTCTGATATGCTACGCTTATTGAGCTGACTCGTACTGACTCACATTGGCAGCATGGCATCCAGCACTGTGTCCATGCGGACCAGCATTTTACCGCACTATAAAGGCAATGCAAGCAGGTGACAACTCAGTATGGATTTCACCTCGCTTTCTTGCCCGCTCTCTTCTTCATTGTGGCCTTGGCCTGATAAATTCCAGTCGGTCTGTTATGTCCCCAAAGAGGAAGAAGAGCAAGTCCAAGCGTCGTGCTGAAGGTGATATGGTTCCCGGCATTGTAGCTCAAATTCAAAAGTGTTCCAAAAATGCCATCCCTGACTTTGGACAGCCTGAGGATCACCTGCACGAGACAGAGCCTCACCTTTCCAGCAGGTATGGGGCTGGATCCGGCGGTAGGATCGACCAGTTGCAAAGGCTCGGAACAGTACTCGAAGCGCCAATCAGGTTGTCTAAGAAGACTACTGACATTCCTGAAGGCACTCTCGACAACCCTCTCACGCCAGATAGATCTAGAAAGGGGTGTACCAAGAAGGTAAGTCTCCCTTTTCACTCAAGGACTTGCTGATTCGTATTTCAGTTCCAGCCTCCCCCATCATACGTGGCAGAGCCACCAGTTTCAGCAGCAAGCACGCCATTACCCACTTTCCATCAACGTACTTCTGATTCCCAATGTTTCAGCTTCGTAGCTCCCCTGGCCACTGAACGTGACTCTCAGGTGTCCAACAATCCTCACTTTGCCTCCACTCGACCTCAGATACCTGACCCTCAGTAGTCCCAGCCACCGTCTCGTCCCCTTTCAAGACAACCGTCGGTGTCAGATGTGCAGGACTGGGTACCACTGTATGGAAGATCAAGCATCGTGGATTCTCAGATTGATCCCACCTTGTCAAACTCCCACTTGCCCACTGCTCTCTCTGCATCCTGGGACTATGATGTCGGCCACCATTCGGATGTGTCTATGGGCTCCAGAAATACATCCGAAGGCTTGTCCAAGTCCACAGATGATGAACATTTTGAAGCCTCCGACAGACTCGATGGTGATAGTGATGCTAATGGTTGGGGTAGTACCAATCAGCGGGAGGTTGCCACTCATCCAGGTATGATGCCTGAATCATTATGTCCAAATCTTGACATCTCTGTAGGCTTTTCTCAAGAACCTCAAAGTAATACACCACTCCGTCATGTTCCGCTTCCCAACAAATTTATGTTTGATCACTTGCGCAATGAAGCCAACAAAGTTGCTCAGCAGGCTCTTAGGGAGCCAGATGGCGAAGAATCTCTGGTATGTTAATCCGTTTCCAGCCAATGTCGCTGACAGGTTCTTCAGGTAGTACATACATTCTAAGTAGTAAATATGTTTTGGCAAAAGATTGTATGTAGTGGATTGTTGTTTCGGCATGTTAGGCAATCGGGTTAGACCCTATGAAAGCACATACCGATGCAATCTCGGCATAACTGCCACTTGTTATTCAGTTATGAGAAATATGCCTACATACATTCTAAGTAGTAAATAAATTTCTGCAAAAGATTGGAATGTATGTGTGGGTATCATGTTACAGCATGTTTGGCAGTCACTCAGGGTCCTATGATGGCTCTCCTCGCCGCTTTATCGGCATAATTCTACGGTATGATCAAGTTTTACAAAATTCCCCTCATATGTACTCATTACTCTAAGTGCAATTCTTGCTTCAGCAAAGGAATGTGTGTGTAGGAGTGAAGTTCCGGCATGTTTGGCAGTCACTCAGGATCCTATTCTGGCTCTTCTCACCAGTTTCTCGGCATCATTGTACAGTATGATTCAGTTTTATAAAATAATACATGTTAGTGGAATGTAATCAGATGGAATCACAGTGTCCAATTATGCCAAGATAGCAGCAAGCAGGGCCTCCATGGGATCCCTAGTGACTGCCAAACATGCCAGAACATCACTCCTACACATATATTCCTCTGCCGAAGTAAGAATTGCACTTAGATAACTGAATACATGTTAGTGGAATTTAATCAAACTGAATCACAGTGTCCAATTATGCCAAGATAGCGGCGAGGAGGGCCTCTATAGGACTGTGAGTGACTGCCAATCATGCCAGAATATCACTCCTACATAGTACTATACACTCTAAGCACTGCTTCGGAAATGAAAGTTATGTCAAGAGTGCATTGGTAGATGCTTCCATTGGACCTAAAATACTTGCCTAACATGCCAAAACATCACTGCAGTATATACAATCTGTTGCTGAAATACATTTACTACTTAGATTGTATGTAGGCATATTGTTCATAACTGAATAAGATATGGCAGTTATGTCAAAAGTGCATTGGTATGTGCTTCCATAGGGCCTGAACTACTTGCATAACATGCCAAAACATGACTCTAGTACATACAATGTTTTGCTGAAACATGATTACTACTCAAGGTGTTTGTAGGCATATTGCTCATAACTGAATAATCAGTGGCAGTTATGCCGAGATTGCATTGGTATGTGCTTCCATAGGGCCTCAGCTACTTGCCTAACATGCTGAAACATCACTCCAGTACATACAATCCTTTGCAGAAACATATTGACTACTGAGAGTGATATTTCATTACTGAATACAAATGGCAGTTAATAATGCCGAGATCTCATCGGTATGTGCATACATAGGACCTAATGTGCTCGCCTAACATGCCAAAACATTACTCCAGTACATACTACCCTTTGCCGAAACACATTTATCACTTAAAGTAGTATGTAGGCATATTTCTTATAAGTGAATCAGAAGTGGCAGTTATGCCAAAATTGCATTGGTATGTGCATACATAGCACCCAATGTGTTCGCCTAACATGCCGAAACATTACTCTGGTACATACTACCCCTTGCTGCAACACATTAATCACTTAGAGTAGTATGTAGGCATATTTCTTATAACTGAATAATAAGTGGCAGTTATGCCGAAATTGCATCGGTATGTGCATATATAGTCATTTTGATACATACATAGCTTTGCTGAAATACATGAATTCAGTTATGTGTAGCTAATTGGCTGATTGGCAATATGCCGAGATTCAGTTGTTGGCCGATCAGTCAAATGAGGAATGTCAGCATCCACAGCCCATTGGCCAGTTAGCAAACATGCTGAGTTTTTGTCTTGGCCGATCAGTCAATTGCAGAATACAGTCATACCTAGCCAATTTGGCTGATCGGCAACATGCAGAATGTCAGTTGTTGGCTGATCGGTCAACTGTAGAATGTAGGCATCCACAGCCAATTGCCCAGTCGGCAAACATGCTGAGTTTTCATTTTGGCCAATCAGTCAACTACAGAATGCAATTATGCCTAGCTTATTGGCCAATCAGCAACATGCTAAATTTCAGTTGTTGGCCGATCTTTCAACTGTGGAATGTTGGCCCATCAGTGAACATTGGCCAGTTGGCAACATGCCGATTTCCATTTGTATTGGCCGCTCTGTTGTTTGCTGAGATTTTCAGTCCATCGGCCGACATCAGCTGGCCGGTCAGTTGCAGCCATTTGGCATATTGGCTAGCCGGTCATTTGCCGAAAATTTTACTGAATGGGGTCCATTAGAATGCTGGAAAATCTACTCAGCTCGGCCCAGCCATCCTGAAGCACCACAAGGACTTGTAGAAGATTGCTGCAGCCATACTGAGCAATGTAATTGGCCATTAACTATTAAATTAAAGGTATCTCAGCGGTTCCGAGGCCAAATAACTCAGTCTGAGGCTCATTAAAATGCTGGAACATCAGACTAAATGTGGCCCACCCATCCCAAAGGACCACAAGTCCTTGCTGAAGATTGCCGAAACCATACTGAGCAATAGGAAGGGCCCTTCCCTATGCCATGGAGACCAACTACTTTTTGCTTGGTGAGCCTGTCTGTACACCAGCAGACCGAAACCTCAGTCGGCAGGCCCTTCCCTATGCCACGGGACCAAATACTTGTTGCTTGGTGGGCCCATCCATATACTACATGATAAAATAACCTCAGTTGGCAGGCCCTTCCCTATGCTACATGGACCAGATACATTTTTCTCGGTGGGCCCGTCCATACACCATGAGACTGAAAAATCCTTGGTCAGCTGGCCCTTCTCTATTCCATGGGGACAGAATGAGTTTGGCTTGGTGGGCCCATCCATATACTATGGGATAAAAAATCTCAGTCGGCAAGCCCTTCCCTATGCCATGGGAACCAGATACATTTGTCTCAGTGGGCCTGTCCATATACCATGAGACTGAAAAAACCTCGGTTGGCTGGCCCTTCTCTATTCCATGGGGACAGAATGAGTTTGGCTTGGTGGGCCCATCCATATACTATGGGATAAAAAATCTCAGTCGGCAAGCCCTTCCCTATGCCATGGGAACCAGATACATTTGTCTCAGTGGGCCTGTCCATATACCATGAGACTGAAAAAACCTCGGTTGGCTGGCCCTTCCCTATTCCATGGGGACAGAATGAGTTTGGCTCAGTAGGCCTGTCCATATCCTACAGGATAAAAAAACCTCAGTCGGCAGGCCCTTTCCCATGCCATGGGGACCAGATACATTTTGCTTAGTGGGCCTGTTCATACACCATGGGACCCACACATATTTGATTCTATCTAGAGCCTCAGGCCTGGCCATATGCTATGTATCTCAATACATGGGCCTGTCCATATGTTACCAGGCCAGTATATATCTCAGGCCCGGGCCTGACCATGCTCTACATTCCCAAAATCCTTGGGCCCAAGGTGGGGTCTGTCATGGCCCTCGGCTGTTTTGCAGGCAGAGTCCCTATACCCCTATGTAAAATGTTACTTACTGGGCTTCTTGAGGGAGTCTTGTTGAGCAGCCCATCAGTCTCGAGTCATGTGTGATGGAGCTGATAACACTCATAGGGACTTGGGAGTAGGAAACTCTCTATACAGTGTGAGCTATATAGGAATTCCGTTAGGAGCTCATACTCTCACTACCAAGGTGTAGTGGTAACTCTCAACTTAGTAATGATATAAGGCAATACTAGAGTTAAGGAATAGACTCTGGTATAACCATCCCAGGTAAGTCTCTATCATTATATGATAGGTGAAGTAAACACAATAGCATCATAACAGATCTCTACCATAAGGTAGGTAATCTCTATCACTAGGTAATAGGTACTAGCTCTACAGAGTAGGTAAAAGAGCTCTAGACAGGCTCCATATGAGTGCATAAGTATGTGCACGTCAACTCTATGAATAGATAGAAAATGTCTACTAGAGAGTAGACGAAGCTCCTAAGAGCTTAGTGGGTACAATCAACTGTAAGGTCAATTGTTCTCACTAGGATCTCTGTCCATAGTGGTAATTCCTCAATACCAATGGGTATATATATAGAGGAACAGCTGTCTGAGACAGACAATCGACTCATCAGAGTCGAGTAGTTCTTATTCGGTTGAGAGGTAGAAAAGACGGTAGAAAAGACCTTATTATTAAAGCCCTAAGGGTGAGCCTATATACTAGATACAATGATCATCTAATATATATGACTAAGAGTATTTAGCCAATAGCATAAAGTACTCTTAGGTAGAGTTTGATTAGTGGATATTGTCTTATCCAATAGCATAAGTATCTCGATCAGCATCACTGAGTCATCATTACAAGAATGATGAGTAAGACACCTCATAGATGAGCCTAGCCAATGGCATATAAGGCTCTAATCTAGTAGTTGTGAGTATGAATATCTAATCATAGATTAGATCAGATAAGATCTGATCTGATCTTCGAGATATGGCTATTAGAATAGTCATAGTATAGAATCCATTATCCTTGTATACTTAGCATTACTATGCTTTAGATAGCGAGTGTAGTGAATAACATACTACACTTTCAACATCCTGCTGATGCTCCTCTTCTGCATGATCAATGTTTGAAACACAGAGTTGATAATCAAACTCACCTTGTGTTACAGCTGGCCCAGATAGGGTCGGATGTAGACTTGAAGGGGAGGGCGAAGACTAGGGATGAAGGACTAGTCGAGCAAGTGTAACACCTGGCAAGACTCGAAGACTATCAGATTAAGTACACACCCAAGAGGGCAGAGAATCAAAGGGACTTGAGAGATGAAGAACTCGAGTGTGAATGCTGAGGACAAGGTGATATTGCAAGTAGCTCTAGCTTAGGGTTTACAAAATCAACATGACAGGCCTTTAAGTACTACAGGGATGGAACGCGATGGAAATGCGAGGAAGAGATAAGTCATCCGCAGTATGGATGTGTAAGAAGCTGCGGAGGATTAATCATACAATGATCGAATGATGACAGATGGATGATGAAGCTACAACGTCATCATGAGTTAAAGAACTGGAACAGAGATAGGAAGGAATCAGAATGGAGATAGGAGAAACAAGGAACAAGGATAGGAGAAAGTTGGATCATCAGCGATGTGGAACACAGCACGAAATCGCCTGAGATCTATGATACAATGTAAAGACAAAGTAAAGGCGATAAGTGAAGGAAAAAGAGAGAGAGAAGAGACATAGTAAGAACTCTGGAGACAGTCGTAATACCTTGCATGGCTTGAAGCTTCACACTTGGTCGATGTGCACACCCTCTGGACATAGAGTCTGGCTGTGGATTTTGATCAAGAGAGCCTTCAAGTTAGCAATGGTCTGCAATGTATTAGGTGTCTTGCGGATTGAATAGAGTCGAAAAGGAACAATCAAAGTGTAATGGGTATTTGATAAAGATCACAGACAACTGTAAAACGAGAGACAAGTTCAAAGAGAGACAAAATGGAGAGATAAGCCAAAATCCAAGATAGACAAAGTCTAATCAAATAGATCAGTGGTGAGAAGAGTCATGGTAATGGGTATGAGAGAGAGTCACAAAAAAGTAAAGTAGTGGGTAATCAGATGAGGTCATGACACAATGAACCCAACTCCTTTAAATATGTCAGTGGCCTAAAGGGCCATCCTTATATACAAAAGGGAACATATTTGTACGTTTTTTGATATAAAATTGAAAAGGAAGTTTCATGGAACATCGAAGAATGTTATGGAACTTCTGAGTAATCCAAGAGAATAATTAGCCAATAGTGTAAGTATCTCTGTTGAGTATCAGTCATCATATTTCAAATATGATGAGCCTAGTCAATGGTATAATGGTCTCTTATCTATGATGTCATAGTGATGACTAATCTGAGATAGTGAATAGAAAGTTCTAGAAAGAACTAGTAAGTGCTAGAGAGCACAATAGAAACAGTAGCTATAGACGAATAGAATACTACTGTTCCAACATCAACACCATTTGTATGCTATGCGCAATGGGAGCTGGATGCTGACAGTGCTGAACCAATTCCTGGGCCCTCACATCCACAAACTGGGGTAAATGGCTTAGGTGTCAATACAAATGTCTCAATAGAACATACCTCTGACTATTAGACTGAGAGACGAAGGGCTCGAAGGCAATGCTGAGAACTAAGTGATATTCCAAGTAGCTCTTGCTTAGGCGTTACAAAATACGAAGGTGGTCCTTAAGTACTACGAGATAGAACACGATAGAATCGTATGGAATGGGTGAGTCATCCGCAGTATGGATGAGTAAGAAGCTGCAGATAACTGATGGCCCAGTAAGCGATGATCAAACAATGATGAAGATATGAGTCAAAACGTCAGATCAGAGATAGGACAGACAAGGAACAAAGATAGGAAGAAATAGGAACAGAGATAAGGGAATGTCGGATCATCAGCAATGTGGAATGAGATGCACAATCGCCCGAGATCTATGATACAAAGTGAATACAAGATAAAGACAATAAGCAAAGGAAAGGAGAGAGAGAAAAGACATAGGGAAAACTCTGGAAACAATCGGAACACTGACCCTGTTGAGGATTTTGATGCCCAGGGGGCAGATGCTGCTTGATAGAAAACCCCGCGGATGCATTGTGTCCGAGAGTTGATAGGAAACCCTGCCTTTGATGGTAACTTGGCTTACGCACTGGAAACAGTTTATGTGGACTGCAACAGAGAGACCTGCTGATATGACAAGATGTGGATGGGTGGATGGTGGTGGAATACCCAAGTCAGTAGACTGATTTGAGTTTGAGAATATGTGAATGGTCACTAACTCTTGGACAAAGGAATATCTGCCATGTGGTGCTACCATAGCACCAGTTATTCTGGCATCTGACAAGACTGAATTATCTTGTTTTCAGGGTGATAAGTCTGCTTGGCCGGTCTACCTGAGCATTGGAAATTTGTCGAAGCAAGTTTTCCCTGAGTCATCCTGATCATGCATCTGTTTTGATTGAAAATTAGACAGTGGGCCACTGACCACAAGCAACTCAAACAAGTTTTTGTTGGTGGTCTGATCAGGATTGCCACTGAGTCTTGTGTTATCCGTGCCGCTTCCAGTCTAATCGACTTCATGTATCTGGCACAGTATCACTCTCACATAGATGAAACCATCAACATATTGAAGAGAGCACTGGACAACTTTCACATGGCTAAAGAAATCTTCGTCGAGCTAGTACTTCGGGAGCACTTCAATATCCCAAAGGTCCACCCACTCCTCCACTATGTTGACACAATCAAGAATCTTGGCAGCCTGAATGGGTTCAACACTGAAGTTTCTGAGCAGCTCAACAACAACTATGCAAAGAAACCTTATCTTGCTAGCAGCTGGAAAGATTACACAGTCCGAATGACCAAGTGGCTGCAATGCCAAGAAGCAGTCATCTGGTTCAAGCAATATCTGGATTGGCATAATGATACTGGCAGTGATACTGACTTCACTGCTCTAACTAGTGACTCTGAAAATGACCAGCCTTCGCAAGACCTGCGGCACATCATGTCCATGCCAGCAGGCCAACTTCTCCCAGGCCCCAGTCCCATACAAGTCCCATACCATATTTCCAAAAAGCCTTACCTCTCTTAAAAGACATTGCAATATTTGGATGATCAAATGAGTAACCACAGAGGAATGAGCATAGCTGTAGACACGATCTCTATTCAGTAATCCTCTACCATTTGGACTTATGTGTGCCTCCATAGGATGATTCACCTACAGGTGAGTAGCACACTCCTAGCGGTCCAGGAGTAGGAAACTCTCTACATAGTGTGAGCTATATAGGTAAGACTCTACACCAAAGTGTAGGAGGCTCATAACCAACTTACTACAAGTGTAGTGGTAACTCTCAACTTAGTAACGACTGAAGGCAGTACTAGAGTTGAGGAATAGACTCTGGCTTAACCCTAAGAACATGCCAGGTAAGTCTCTATCATTATATGATAGGTAAGGTATATGCTATTGATAGATAGCAGGTCTTTACCATAAGATAGGTAATCTCTATTACAAGGTAATAAGTATTTAAAATGTACATAAGTACAAGAGACTTAGACAATCTCAAGTATGCATAAGTAAGCACACATATACTCTATCAAATGATAGGTAAGATCTACTAAAGAGTAGATGAAGCTCCTAAGAGCTAGGTATGATTAACTGTAAGGTCAATTGTTTCTCACTAAGATCTCTGTCTGTAGTGGTAATTCTTCAATACCAATAGGTATATACATAGATGAATAGCTGTCTGAGACACTGTGGGACTGATTAGTAGCATGTCAAGGAGAGACAATTGTCGATTCAACTTATAAGAGTCAAGTAGTTCTTATTCTGTTGAGAGGTAGAAAAGAGAGTAGAAAAGACCTTGTTATTAAAGCCCTAAGGGTGGGCCTATATATACTAGATACAATGATTATCTAATATATATGACTAAGAGTATTTAGCCAATAGCATAAAGTACTCTTAGGTAGAGTTAGGTTAGTGGATATTGTCTTATCCAATAGCATAAGTATCTCAATCAGCATTAGTCATCATTATAAGAATGATGAGTAAGACACCTCACAGATGAGCCTAGCCATTGAATGGCATATAAGGCTCTAATCTTTAGATAGCATAATGGACATGGCTAATGCCAGTCATTAAAAAATGATAGTGAACAACATACTACACTTTCAACAAAGGGAGAGAGAGTAACGAGAGGTGCAGAGCTGTCTGGCTCCAGACCAACCTGGGTTGAGGATGAGTTGCTTTTTCACAAAGTAGTTGTCCCAGTGTGGAGCTCAGTCGCTCCCTGAAGAGATATAGAGCCCTAATCCACTTTTTCCCCTGCTCCCAAGTCCATTCCAAATCCATTCTGACTCTTTGTCCGACGGTCTGACCCCTTTCTGTCGTTCCGGTCGTCGTTCCAAGTCCACTCTGTGGGCAGAGCCTTTTTCCTGCACTCCCGATGAGGTTGGGATGCTTGTTTCGACTATTTCCTTGTCCCTCTTCTGTTTTTAGTGTTATTTTGAGTTTGTTTATACTTCTTATTGCTTGCATGTATGGTGCAAGGATTTGAGCATGCCACCTTAGGTACACTAAAAAGGCATCACTTGTCCAACACCCCTTGACCTTGACAACCTTGAATAGGATATTACATAGAAGATACTCCACAGTGGAGCTGATGCAGATACCATGTCTGTGCATTAGAAGGTGCCCAGAGGCTTTAAGAATTGAGGAAAGGGTGTTAAGGAATTTTGCTGTGGTCAAAGATTCAACTCTGGCAGCGATTTTGACAATTCTGGCTGGCAATGACCACAGCACTAATTGCAAATACAATAGATTTGAAGCTACTGCCAATTTAAGGTGGCAACTATTTTCACCTCAGCTCTCTGACTTTGAAACAATAGGAGGTCAATTGTCATTAGACAATATTGACCAATCAGAGGCCTTGTATCGCCAGCTTTACACAACCATTTTGATCATATCTAAACATTTTGATTAGATTGTCACACCATTGGAATCAGAAAAACAGAAGCTATGACTTTCCTGGTGACTCCAAACAGGAACAATGAGTTTCCTTTTTGGGCATACTTTTTCGCAGCTTTGGAGATAGCCCCTTTCTTGATAGGGGCATGTTCCTGTTTGTTCTGATCAATTACATACGCAAGAAGCACACCAAATGCAGCCACTACTCCTACAATATTTCTATTTTGGGAATCTCACTCCATTGAATGTTTTCCCCTCATTTCCCTGCTTTCCCTTGGCTTTATACATTGTTGAAGTGTATGAATTCAAGTTGGTTACAGTTGGATCATACAGCATTTTTGCAATTTTGATATCTTATACTTGGCAATGGGCTAGGTACATGTTGTAGACTCTTTTTAATACACTCTGGAAGGCTGCCCATCTATCTAGAATACCACTAGAAGTATTGTAGAAGCTGCAATGTCATGTTTTATGTTATTTTCATAGAAAATGCATACTATTTTTGCACTTTTGATATCCGTAGGTGGAAATGGGCTAGGCACATGTTGCAGACCCTTTTGGACACACTTCAGAAAGATTCCCAGATATTTAGAATAGCACCAAAAGCATTATAGAGCTCACAATGGTATGTTTTTCAAATCCTCGTTTAAGCAGTGGGAATCAATTTGTTGATTATGACAAACATATCATGTATATACACTCCAACAATGGATAAAGCCAAGGGAAAGCAGAGGAATGAGAGGAAAACATTCAATCATTGGAGTCATTCAATTCCCAAAAAGGAAACTCATTGTTTATACTTGGTGTCACTAGAAAAGTCGTAGCCCTTGTTTTTCTGATTCCAATGGTGTGACAATCTAATCAAGATGATGTAATCTGGATTAGATATGATCAAAATGGTTGCGCAAAGCTGGCGATACAAGGCCTCTGATTGGTCAATATTGTCCAATGGTAATAGTTGAATGCACTGACCCATCCATGTGACAAGCCGACATGCCGCAGGACAAATTAGTACTAGTATATATATATAAGATGGCATCAGAGTACAAAATATAATCTGTTCCTGACCCACAATAACACGCGTGGCACGGCACATGCTGACAGTACCATTTACTCCACCAATGAGTGCGCCCTTGCAAGACCATGTTTTCGAGCAATGGTTCTTGTGGTGCGGCAGTTGGGGGTTTGAGAAATCTTTTGAAGGGTGGACTGCATTCGTCTGCATTGTCTGGGCTAGTTAGTGAATAACAAACAAATCATAACCAACAGTGACACATGCTGACACTTACTTTCTCGGAGTTTTCAAAGTATGTCTTGGTTTTTCAAACACTTGCGTTCTGCAGGGGTTTGAGGCATGGGAAGGGTAGCATGGTTGAAAGGAACAAGCGAGTGATCAGTAATTTCCCAATCGAATTGAGTTGGAATCCCGCCAGATGCAGCATAGTGGAGGTCTCAGAATAAGGAGTGTATGCAAATATAATCTTGCTTCTCAGTGAACAATAGCACATGGGCATAGTCAAAGAAAGTCCCTGAATGGTTGGGGGAGGGTCTTGCACAGTTCCATGTTCGAGACTGTTTGCTTCAAGTGAAGAACAGTGCTTTTCCGTATCAGAGCTCCATCCGACCACGGCAATGATCCATGAAGAAGGTAAATCAGCAAGTAGGCAAGAGACTCGATGTCATCTCTGCGGCCGAGTTCCTTACCAAGG
Organism: Leccinum boreale; assembly: GCA_038092235.1. NCBI lineage: Eukaryota > Fungi > Basidiomycota > Agaricomycetes > Boletales > Boletaceae > Leccinum > Leccinum boreale. The sequence continues at coordinate 22,863 of JBBPPX010000228.1, read as the reverse complement.
TGACTGTTGACCAATGCAATTGAAGCAGGTGTTCCAACAAACAGCAGACCTTCATGGAACAGTATGTGAATGTGGGTACAAGTGTCCTAGTACTTGTGTGCAACACTGAAGTTGACGATGTATAAGGAATTGCTTGAACTGTCCCCCACAAGGATATTGCTTGGCATGATGTCACAGTGAAGGTAGTTTCTTGAGTGAATGGCCTCAAAACCAGTTATCTGTAAATGCCAAATGATGGCGATAGTTTGAGAATGGTCAATTGATGATGTCTAAAACACAGGGGAATGTACTAATTGACCAGCAATCAAACACACTGTACCCAATGAAAAGGACTGTCTGCACATGTTGAAAGTATCTTCTAGTGATGGCCCCAAGTAATTGAGCACAAGTGCATTGCGCCCAGACTCTACTCCACAGGCCGAGAGATTCCAGCAATGCCCCGTAGCTGCGAGAGGACACTGTACTTGTGGTCAAGCGAATAGTTGTTGGGCTTTGTATTGCTTCGCTTGATAATGAATGCTCGGTGGGCGTCAGTGTGTAGAGGCCCAAAAAACAGCTCCTACATGCAGCAAGATGTTGACCAACAAGTTGTGCATAAAACGAACATGATTAGTAGCTTACCAGATGTCCCAGAACTGATTTGCTCTTGTAGCTTGAACTGGTAATTTCCACAGAATAGGGTCATTTGAAGTTGAAAGACGAGTATGTCAAAGGAGGAATTTGCTTGGCAGGTGAGACAAAGGAATGCTTGCCCCTGGTGTGCTCGACCTTCAAAGCTCAAAGTTTGAAGTTGAACATTGAATGCAGTTCTATGGCATGTGAAACATGAGGATACAACAAGGCTACCGAAATGACTAGCTAAACTGACTAGTGTAGGATACATGTACTTCTACAGTAGTTCAGCAATGATAGATTCTTCATTGTCAATGTTCTTAATGAGCTCATTGATAGCAACCCTCACATCCTCACCCTGGAGTCCTGTCCAATCAGCATCAATGGGTCCTTCAGGGTCGTCCATGACCTCCCATTGATTTACTGTTGTGTCCTCTGAGAAATCCAGTTGTGCTTTCTTGAAGTGGTACTTGAGCATTTGTAGAGCTTCCATAAGGGAGTGGGTGATCCTGTTTCGCTTCTTTGTGTCCGTTTCTGCACTTAATGAGAAGATGTGCTGACATGGGACTGCCAATACTTGTATCAGAAGATGATCCATCGAAGAGGATCAGGTAGGTTTTATAGTTTGCCTGTGTGTATTTACTAGCATTGGTTATATGATGATGGAAAATGAGATGTACATCCCAGAATTTGAGGGGATTGTCTCCTTGCTTCATCAAGGTACCTTTGGTGTAAGAGTGATACTCATCTTCCATGGAATTGATCAATTCTCAAGTGTTCTTTCAGCCTCCTATGTCCTTGATGTGGAGTCAAGCAGTAATAGCATGAAAGTCTTTGAGTTGTCGAGGCTGGGTTTCCTTGGATCTCTTTTGCGAGAGTAAACTGTGGTATTTGTGCATCTAGTTTTGGATAATGAGCATATATTGTTTATACAAGGACACCAACACTGACCAAATCCAAGATGGCACTTTTTGCCATCACCACATAATCTTCATCCCATTGGCAGTAGTCCTCTACCTGGCAGAGGCTCATTCAGACAGAGAGTTCAACAACTAGTAGAAAAATACATCAGCTGTAGGTCCTAGCTGATGTGACAAACCGTACACATGGCAACAATGTATGTGGTAGTGTAGTCCATACAACAGTAGTACTTTGTGGCCCACTGTAGACCAATGTTGAGTATTCTACAGCTCTTTCCATCCCATCATGAACAGCTCCAAATAAAGGATGGACAACCTGAGATGGGGTAACTTCTCACCCGAGACTCAATGCTGTACTACCACATGCAGAATCTGATAAATTAATCCATTAAATCACGTTTGCCAAAGATATGGTATACTTACTTCAGGAATCTCATGGAAGTCTTCAAGAACTTGCCATTCCCACTTTGATAATTTCAATTTCTCGAGATCATGGTGATTGGGTAGGGTCAAAAAGTAATCGACAACCTGGCACAAATCAGTTTAGCTACTAAGAGAACATCTAAATCACTTACCAGCTGTATTTCAATGATACAGTCCATCATTGCAATGTGGAATCCCACCTGGTTTCGGAATTTTGGTTTAACTTGTGTTTGGGAATTTTCATGACTGCACTTCCTGGAGGTCTGAACCAGTTCTTCGAATTTCCTAATTTGATGCTGTCCATAAAATCGTCATGCCAGAGTCCAGACGAACAGACTGAGACTACAATTTGACATGCCATCTTGACAGGGTTTCGCTGGACAGCGGCGGTGTACAGCTCGCCATCAAAGCCTGGGAAAGCATCAGCCCACATTTATGCAACCTCCTCGGACATGGAGATCGAAAAGACGTCTATGACGTGCTTGACACAAATGTGAGGAAAACATCTAATTTGTTGGTCCCATGTGTCGAAGTTGATGCCTCTGTCATGCAACAGAGTTTCTAGGTGCTGCCGCATGCATGTGTCATTGTTGGACACATTGTCCATACCTGGCAGTTTCATGGTTACAACTGTACAATCAACATTTAAAGAATAGGTGAGCATACCTTGGTTGTGGCACCACACAATTGAGGATTTATCCTTGTAAAGCCAATTAACAAGGCTCTCATCTCCAAATGATTTTCAAAGAGTGTCTTTGGCGATCCAGTGAGCAGTGAGGGCTAGAAAACTGGTCCTATTGCCTACTGACCAGGTGTTGGCCATAAACAAGATCTGACCAAGTGCGTTCTAGGTGGGATTAAGATGTGATATCGAGCAGAGTATAAAGAGTGATACTTACCCCCAATTCTTTGCGAAGGGCTGCGAGATAAACCTTCCATGATTCCACAATCTTGTTGTGGAGACTAGTTCAATGGGGGATGTCAGAGTCATGGAGCAATTCGTGAAGAAAGAGCAGGAGCTCTCAGAATTCCTTGCACTCAATGAGAGTGATGGACTGTGTGGGGTAAGCAGAAATGATAGTCTATATACATATAAAAGACATACCTGGTCATTGGAAACAATGAAAGTGATGAGGTGTTTGTAGAACTCCTATTGTGAGAAGGCAGGCAAAGATGGTTGGTCACCAGGATTCCTTGTCTCCCCTTCACCAACTTCTGGGACCTGTGCAGCAAGGCCCTTGAGAGTACCACCTTCAGCAACTGCTTGTTGCAAATCAGCCACTGGTGTATACCTGCCACGCGATATCACTTTTCTGACGCTATTGAGCCAGATAGGCCAGCTGTGCTCCTCAACGAGCTCCAGGTACACGAGGAGGTGCCACAAATCAAGATGGACTTGAAGAGTTGAGTTGCCGGACTTGGCTGCATAAATGAGCGTGAACTCATAACGATACAGGAATAAAAGATATATTACATACCTGCAATGCCTACAAACTGTGTTGCCTTCCATCCATTCAAAGAATACTGGATGTCGGCGGTACTTGCAGTCTTCAAAGATTGCATCTGAGAAGGGTCAATGAAGGGGTCGTATACTCCAGTTTGAGAAGGATTGGCGACACCGGAAGGGTTCAAACAGGCCTGGGGGACATTGTTGTCTTCATTGTCGTCATTGTTGTCATTGTCAGTAAGATCAGGACCTAGCTTGAGGAGTTCAGCATTGATATTGATCTGCTCCGTCCTGGTCTTCATCTGGAACCTGCCTAGAGCAAGGTTGTGTAGTAGCATGAGTGGGCGCACGTGCTGGTGCTGTTGTCTTTGTAGTTTGTTTAGCCCAACCTCCTCTCTTGGGTGCAGGAGGAGCCTGAGGATGGTCTTTGAAAGGATCCACAGCATGAGCAGCTTGACCTTGAGACTTGCGTACCATAGAAAAAAAGCGGAAACTGAACCTCAAGTGGATGGGTCACGATGAACATTGAATTTCAACCACTCACCTGTTCTACTTGCCCAAGGGACATCCCGGAATGTGGATATGAGGGCAAGCGATGTGTAACTCAGTACCCAACACATGTTTGGGCAGTTAGGCAGGGAACAACTCGGAGGTGAATTAGGCGAAAGCAATCAGGTGGTGATTTAGTGATTTAAATTGATGTTGAAACATTGTCCAAATGGCGTAGCTTACATAAGTTACATAGTACAAACACAGTTCTGGTGCAGGATTGTAGAATAGACAGAAAGGATACGGATGTGAAGGCAACCTCTATCCAAACAGGACTATGGCACCTCAACAAGGGGACGAAGACTTAGGAGGGAAATGTATAGGTTTAGAGGGAATCTAACCAGAACAAGACTAGCTTGTTCGGTTGCTGCATTCAAGTATTTATACCAATGACATATGCGCACAGACCAACTTAGGGCTGGTCCAGATAAGCGGTGTTAGTTAATATGGTAAGTGTTTAAAGTGGTTTGATAATAATAAAGGTACAGGTCACGTGATGATGACTAAGTGAGTCACGTGACTTGGAAAGTAGTAAATAAAATATGAGAGACAATACTTATGTAAGCAGTCACGTGATACAGACTAAGCAGGTCACGTGACTTTAAAGAGTTGAAAATGAAGAGGTTTGTAACAGGATGGAGCTACATACTAAATTGGCAGAGATACGGTCGACAGCCTGGGGTAAAGTAAAACAGAAGCTATTGTATATACATGTAATACTCCCAAATCGATTGCCTCAAGACCGTGAATGAGTGGCTGTCGTACGCATTGATGTCTTATGGGAAGTGGTGCCAACTTCATGGAAAGTTTGCACTTGGTCGAGTATCACTAAGACTTTGTAGCACTGGTGCACAGTTCGGATGGACACCAATATTATGCGCCATGGGATTGTTGAATCGGTAATATTCATTTACTTTACTACTCCCAATTCTAGACCAGGTCCATTTTACGTTATCACTGATGACAATAGAGTACTTACTGCTATTGGCTTGACTCAGCTACCTATGAGCATGTAATGTGATTCGCCAGTAGCTCATCGCTTACTGATCAGCTTGTTGAATCAGTAGTATTCATTTACTTTATTACTTCCAATTCTAGACCAAGTCTCTTTCTTAGCTTTCGTTTTCTCTGATAGATAAGAGCAGTTATTGCTATTGGCTTGACTCAGCTGTCACAAGTTATTGGCTGATTGCTCAGCCTTATCTCTTTGCTTATTGATCATGTTCAAGTTACTTACACTATTCATCAGCAAACCAGCTTTTTGCCTACAGACTCCACAGACTTCACAGATGACTACAGACTGCAACAGGCTCTTCAGATCCAACAGCTCTACAGACCATAGAGGATCCACAGGCTTTTCCAGGCTCTCCAGGGTCACATGACCACACTACACTTTGTTACTACACTTTTTGGTACACTTTTTTGGTACACTTTGATATACTTTTTGGTACACTTTTGGGTACACATTTTACTACACTTTTTTACTACACTTGTTTGTACACTTTTTTTGTACACTGTTTACTACACTTGTTGGTATATTTTGATACACTTTTTACTACACTTTTTTGGTACACTTTTTGTACACTGTTTTTGTACACTTTTCACTACACTTTTTTGTACACTTTTTTGGTACACTGTTCACTACACTTTTCACTACACTTTTTTGGTACACTTGTCACTATACTTTTCTGGTACACTTTTCACTACACTTTTTTGGTACACTTTTCACTACACTTTTTTGGTATACATTTTTGGCACACTTTGGTACATTTGTTGATAAACTTTTTGTTTGTTTAAGCATGTCCAGGCACACTAACCAGAACTAACAAAGCATGAATCCTAACCAGACACTAACCAAGCTTGTCCAGGCACACTAACCAGAACTAACAAAGCATGAATCCTAACCAGACACTAACCAAGCTTGTCCAGGCACACTAACCAGAACTAACCAAGCAGGCATCCTAACCAGAACTAACCAAGCAGGCATCCTAACCAGACGCTAACCAAGCTTGTCCAGGCACACTAACCAGAACTAACAAAGTATGGTTAGCAGTGTACCAAGTGTACTGAAAAAATGTACAAAAAATGTACTAAAGTGTACAAAAAAAGTGTAGTAAAAAGTGTAGTAAAAGGTGTAGTGACAAAAGTGTACAAAGTATACAAATGTGTACCAAAAAAGTTTACAGAAAAGTGTACCAAAAAAGTGTAGGAAAAAGTGTAGTGAAAAGTGTACTGAAAAAAGTGTACAAAAGTGTACGGAAATAGTGTAGTGAAAAAAGTGTACAAAAGTGTACAAAAAGTGTACAAAAAAGTTGACAAAGAAAAAAGTTGAAAAAACCGGAGTATTTTGCACACAATTCCTGACACCTGCTATGGCACTTTCATCACATATGGAAGTATGTAGTGCTATGGTCCTCTATGGATACCTTGCAATATGTCTCACAAGACAGTGTTTTACTGATGTAAAAGTTGGCTAAACCCAAGAAGCTTCTTACAGCTTTTACGTTCTGGGGACCGGCCACTTAGCAATGCCATCTAGTTTTTCAGCATTCATTGAGATTCCATTGCAGGAGAGGTCCATGCCTAGCATGTCGACTTTCTGTACTCCAAAGAAGCACTTTTCGGGTTTTATGAATAGGTCGTTCTTTCGAAGTCATTCTAAGACTCTCTTCTCTTGACCATTTCCTGATGGTGTTTCATATCTTTATTGGGAAAGATTAAAAGATCATCCATGTAAATGATGATTATGTCCTCCATATCTGTGAAGATATTGTTCATCATGTTCTGGAATGTGGCCGGGAATTACACATCCCAAAATACATCACAGTTGGTTTGTAGGACCCTAGATGGCAGACAAATGCTCCTTTTCATTTGTCTCCTTCTCTGATTCTTACGTTGTTGTAGCCCCAACGGAAATCCATTTTGGTGAATGAAATCCATTTTGGTGAAGTGCCTGCATCCTTTTAATTTATCGACAATTGATCCAATGAGAGGAAGAGGGTAATTGTTTTTAACAGTTCTTTTGTTTAGATATATATAGTCCATGACTATTCACTTTCTACCATCCTTTTTGGAAATACAGAACACTAGTGAAGTCTAAGGCGACCTCAAAGGTCTGATGTAACCTTTGCTCAATTGGTCTTCTATGAAGGCTTTGACTTCATCCTGCTCTAGAGGGCTGAGGGGAATCAATCTACTCTTTTTCTGTTTAATGTCCGGTTCTAGATCTACTGCATGATCCAAAGTTTTCTTTTCAGGCATGCATTCACTAGCCTTCTTTGAGAAGACATCAAGATATTCATGGTATGCCTCGGACACCAATTTGAAGGCTTCTTCAGGTTCAATCCCATCAGAAGGTTCTTTCCCTAACCCTTGAACTCTATAGGAATGATCGATTTCAGATTCATCCAATCGGGATTCATAGATTGTGTTCAACAATTGGCAAGAGATGGGACATTTATTTAATTTGACTGTTCCTTGTACCTTATCAATCAGGGGATTGTGTTCGCATAGCCAGGTGTATCCCAGGATCATTTGATTGCATCCTAGGTTGGTCACATCGGCTGTGATTTTTTCGTGATGTCCCTGAAAGTCGATGATCAGATCGGTGGTATAGGCAATGCCTCCTGCTGAGTTAATGGTGCCATCTACATTGTAAACTGGTATGACGAGCTCTAAAGGTTTTAGGGGGATTCATTGGGACTTGGCCCACTTGGTGTCTACGAAGATTCCATTTGCTCCACTGTCCAGGAGCACGGCGACTTGAATGTTTTTGGTTTTTGTAACTATTTCTATTTTTAGGATTAATTCCCTAAGTGGCCGCGTAGTGCAGATCTTTCGCTCAGTCGGGATCTCAGGAGGAAAACTATTTTTATTTTCTTTATAAGCCAAATTCAGCCTCCCGCTCTTTCGAGATCATGGCTTTGGTTGTGTCATCTGGTAGGATACTACTTCGAGCTGACGGAGAATCAAGAGAAATGTCACTATCTAATATATCAAAATGATTGAAAGAAGAGATGGAAGAAGAACAAGATTGAGATGTAGAAACAGAATTTGTACTAGCACTATCTAGGCGTCGAGTACGGTAGTCCGAAGATAAAACTATTTTTGTTGTTTTATAGGAGGGGGAGGTGTCATACCCAATATGATCTCCCTTACTCTTTTCCCTGAGTTACATCGAGATCACGAAAGTAGACTTGTGCAGCCTCTAAGTCCATGCCTTGTATCACTTTAATCCAGTTAGGTGATTGTGGAGTGTGTTGGTTTATTGAAGCAGTTCCTTCTGTGGCCCACACATTTTTGGACTTGTATTTTGGACATTTCTTTCTATGTCCTGCTTGAGAGAATCCACAATCTTGACAGCGAGTGGAGGGTTTCTTGCATTCCTTCGCACAATGTCCATCGCCTCCATAATTATAACATCCCAGAGATGTCTTTCAAGCATCGGTAGTAGTTACAGCTGCGTCGATATCCATGGCGTTGTTTTTGAGTTTGTTCCTGCCCCAGGTGCCAGCACCATTTTTATCCTTCTCTCCTACATTACCAATTCAAGAAAGCGTTGCCAGACATCCTTGTTTATTCTTGGTGAACGTCTCAGCATTGATCTCGATCCAGGCCATCATCTTAGTCCACCATTCGTCATAGTGGCTATATGTTCTGTCAAAATTCCCTGGGTCCGGCATTATTTCAGCCTTCTTCCTTGAGTTTGAGAAGGACCCTTCAATGTGAAGGTCGAGAGGCTGCGGCGATGGCAGCGAGGGTTTCTGGGGGGATAAGGATGAGGTCTGGGGAGGGGGTTCTTGGTCTTCTTGATCTAGGTGATCATGGGCCTGCTGGGCGTCATCCTGTGTTTGCCAGAGCTGCTCCTGTAGCTCTTTGAGTGTTTTGTAGAGCAAGTCGAGTTGAGTGTCGAGGTTCGACCCGCTTGTTGAGGATTGGGGCAGTGGGTCTTCTCTGGTCAATCCGGAATCCCTGGAGCTCATTGGGTTGAACCCTTGGCTCATTGAGTATCCTTCTGATCCCATTGTCGATTTCGATCTGGAATTCTACATGACTTGCATACGCGTAGTAAGGGTCGTAGGATTTAGCAATGAATTCACCATCAAGTGATCTCAGGAATTGCTTTTTTAGTTCGAAAGGCCAATTTCTGACTATGTCAAGTTTGAAGCTTCCTGAGTAGTTGTCGTTAGGGTCTTCTTCTTGTATGGGTAATCTAGGAACAGGAAAGATTTCTCACACAGCAAGGGACACATTTTCGAAGGTTACTGGAATATTGGGCGAGTTTTTAGTACATATGTGTACTAAATAATCCAGTTAAGGATTGTTTGTTCCTGTAAGTAGGCTACAAAGTTCTGGTCGTATGCTTGGTGTAGGGCGGCAAGTTCTTCGTTGATAGGAAGTTGAATTGCTTCTGGAGCTGTTTTGTATTCTTCCCAACCGTTATCTGACTACTGAGTTTTTATGTTGTATGGGTTGGGTTCTGCAGATCGATGGTAGTTGGGGCTGAGGACACAAAGTTTGAACTCTCTTCCTACTATGGTTAATTTGAGGTGGTATCCTTCTTCTTGATTGGACAAGTGGTAGAAGAGGGTGGTGATGAGGGTGAAACAATAGACACAGGCGAGTATTCCAATGAGAACAATGAGGGTGATGCTCATGTAACGAGAAGGATCTCATGAAGAGTTGCTTCACTCGGGTCTGTAAAAAAGAACCGTTGACGAGTTGCTATCTCACAAGGATAGCCTAGGGGTGAATGGAGGAACTGGGTTGTGCATGCAGGCGCTATCTGTTTTTCACAAGGAATTGGTAGGTAATACCAGAGAGTCGACAACGCTTAGACCACGCGCAAGCTAGAACAATTTCCCAGTTCTCAGGGTGTGCTAAACCAATATGCACAGGGTAGGTTTCAATACTATTACTCGCGACAAAGCATGTCCTCTCGAATGAGGTCATAGCCTTCGCAAAGCGAATGAGTTTGTGGGTCGTATAAACCCTTTGATACAATTTAGATAGAGGTTCGTAATCCTCTGATGGTCACCTGATCAAGGGGTCTCGTTTAGAGTCTGATTAGACTAGGCTCCCTTATGTCTGGGATCTGACAATGACAAAGCAGTTTTTTAGAAAAAAGGGTTGACACGTGTACCGGTGTCAGGTGAGGTGAGATAGTAGAGTAGTCTTGTTCTTATGAAGGCAACCTAAATCCGTATGGACTATGGCATCTCGACTCGAACTTAACTATGGGAGGGGAATGCATAGGATGGAGGGAATCCAACCAGAACAAGACTGGCTTGTTTGGTTGTTGTATTCAAGTATTTATACTACTGACAGGTAAGCACGGACCAGCTTAGGGCAGGTCTGAATAAGCTATGCTAACTATTATGTCAACTAGTGTTATGAAGATAAAGGTACAGGTCACGTGATGCTGACTAAGCAAGTCACGTGATGTCCAAAAGAAAGAGAAAGTTGGAAGGTTGAATGAGGTCACGTGACTGAATTTAGTGTACTGAGAAAATGAAGAATGTAACAATACCAAGTCTTCATGGTTCCGATAGCTGTTGATCTCATACGATCATGAGTTCCTCTTCCTCCTTGAAGGAACTTCGGGCCTCCCTCTACTCTCACTCTGCAAGAATCCTTCATGCCCTCACACTTCCCTGAGTCGGGGATCCCCGATGACAAGAATAGATTGATTTGCTTGCCGAGGAAGTGGTGAGTGCAAACATATCCATGTCTTGTGAAGCTCTAACCTCCCCCAATCAGAAAAACGCCAGAAATTGCTTCCAAAAGCAATATGTCCAGAGCATCCAGATCCTGTACATTATCATGGAGCTTGCGGTCAAGTTCCAAATCAAGGCGCCGGACAAGATCTCATTGGACGAGATCTTCGACAAGAACCCTCTGGTCGACAACTTCATCACCAAGTCGTGTTAGAAACCCCATATCATTCAAGATATGTCAGTCCCCTCCAACGCTGACCTTGGCCACATGTCCATGGCATACTGGTGGAATCAATTCCTGCTGACTGTTGTAGTACAGCCTCTCAGCAATTCCAAGCAGACTGGTGGCATCTAAAAAGGAGCACAGACCAATGCCGAAGGGAGCAAGAATGGTGTGAATGGTCCATGCAGTCTGGTGGCATCAAAAGAGGAGCACAGACTGATGCTGAAGGGAGCAAGGATGGTGAGAATGGGAACACGGTCTCAGCACAGGAGAGAAGGAAACGTCACATGGTATCTAGGGAACTTGTGGCGAAGGAGACATCCTCGCAGAAGGAAATGGCGGTGAAGGGGGTAACTGTGCAGAAAGAAATGGCGAAGGAGACTATGGATCAGATACAATGTTGTTCAACCCTGTGAGTCATACCTTATTCTTTCATTCTAGCCTTCCTGACAAGAAACTAGAAATGTTCTTACTGCACAGCCAAGGACCTCTCCTGCACAGTGACAACCACCGATACAGGCAAGTTCAAGCCATGCAGTCCCTGCGTGTCCCACAAGAGCAAGTGCGGGGTTTTGCAGGACCTTCCGGAAATCATTGACTGCAATGGAAATACGATCCATGTGGCCCAATCTTGGGAACATCTCACCTCCAGGATCAAGGTGAAGTCTGATGGCGACGGTACTGCGATGGTACCTTCAACTTCCAAGGCCAAGGGAGCTGAAATATTGTTGAAGTCTTTGAGGAAGGGTAAGGAGAAAGGAGAAAGAAATGGATCCCATCACCGAAGATGACAACAATGGTGGATGGGTGACTGAAGCTGAACTAGAGCAGGTATGTTTGTCTTTTCCTTTCATAGCAAGCCGATAGTGGATAACTTTCATTGTTAAGGTGGAGGACTCCGACTCCATGGAGATCGACCAGCTGGATGAAGATGGCGATACCAATAAGGAGGTTCCCAATACTGGGAGCAACATCACCGACCCTCCCAAAAGCAATCCTGGCGACATGAAGATTGCTAAGTTGGAGGCTTCCATTGCAAACCTTTTAACATGGGCTACTGCAGCAGAATCAACACTCAAGCAGCAGGCTGCCGAAGCAGTATTATTGGATCAACGCTTCCAGACATGCTTGGAACTCCTTGCCCAGAAGCAAGCTCAGTCGTTGCGCCCTCAAATCGACAAGCTTCATTCAACACTTCTGAAGGACATTGAAGTCAACGACACATTGCAGAAACGACTCTCTGAGATGGGACCAGACTCCGGGCCTTTGGAAACAAGGATCAAAACACTTCTAGAAAGGGCTGGGATAGCAGATGGGCAGCTCAAAAATCCCGTAGCAGTTTAGTTTTGCTGTCTTATAAACATTGTACAATTGGAGTATGGATAAGTCTGTTTATTTTGTAATAATTGTAATTCTATTTCGGTTGCAGTTCAGGACTCACCGTATTTGGCAGGAAGTTCATTCAGTCTGTCATGTTCCTTCAAGTGCTAAAGTATCATTGCTGGCAGGAGGGGCTGATGGACAGTTTGCTAGATGAAGAACTTGATCATATGGCAAGTGTGTTAGACAGTGCATACCAGAATAAAGGTGAGTCACAAACAATTGAGCATCTTTTTCCTACTGAGCCATTGTAGTTAGCATTTTGTGGGACACTGAGATTTATGGCGAGGTGATTGGCAAACAAAATGATGGCCAAAATCTGGCAGTCGAAAACGAGTTGGGGGCAAGGTTCCCGCTGATCAATTTATACCAGTACACTGGCAAGGAGTCGCCATCCATCCTAACGAGTCCTACAGTCATAGTTGACTGTCGTGATTGAATCCTATACTTGTATTTGTCAGGAATCTTATCGCAGCAGCGGAAGCCTGAGGTAACTCTGAAATGTTGTAGTTTCCTTCGAGTTGGGAATAATTTGTTCACTTCAAGACAGAGATTATTCACCACACAAAGTTGGCAAAACAATTGTTGAACTCGCTGAAGACAAGCAAGAAGCCTGAGGAGATGTATCATGGCGATTTCATCCCAAGTATTTCATGTCACCAAACATTTCTGGATGGTTAAATGTGTCGGCAGCATGGCATCAACAGGGACACAAAGTGAGCTCAATCGGCGAACATTGTTTGTGTCGCTAAACACAATGCATTCAGACAACAGATGATTTGCCTTCTTCATCCCCACTTCTCAAAAATAAGAAATGTGCAGCAACAAGGGCATGGCTGCAGGCCAATAGGCAGACAACAAAGCTCTTCAATTGTTTGCTTGCTATCGTTCATCCAGAACTGTACACTGCCAGTAGATATGTCATGAACACTTTGAGAGAGGATGATGAAGTAGTAGATTTACACGAAGGCTTACAGCATTGGTACACCGTCTTCATGGTGATGACATTGATCACAAACAGAGAATTGCCGCTACACCAGGATCCCAAGACCAATGTTCACTGGTTTGACTTGATGCTTTCTGTAGGCAATTACGAAGAGGTTATTCTGGAGCTGAGCACATTTGGAGTATGATTCCTTTACAATTCTGGCTCAGTGTGTTTTCTCAGCAGAAAGTTGGTTCAGCATGGCATTAGCGCAGCTCATGGAGGGTGGATCTGTTATGTTTATTACATGAGGGAGAGTATGCATGAGTTTTACTCAGCCTTGCCAACCAAGTGGATTGAACTTGAATATGATAGAGTACTTCGCCATGTATAGATACAAAGTTGAGCAATTGCTTCAGACCACTGCTCCAACAATCAGAATAGCAGAGCCAAATTTATTATAACTTGCCGCTTTATCCCCAACCTTATTTGTCAAATGAACACACTTCCCAATTCCCACTGCAACTACCTTGAGAATGTCATTGAACAAGATGGCGAACAGTATCATTCAGTAAAAAATCTATGTACATGCTGCCAGAGTGAAAGCAGCTCTTGTTCATCCTCTTCAGCCTGATGACTATACCACTTGTAGGGAAACAGAAGGTATGCCGTGCATGCAGCAAGGTTGTCATGTCGACTGACCATTATACAAACTACCAATCAGAAGATTTGAAGTTTTGTCCAGTATATCAATTCTGTCCCAGTTCCATTCACTGAAAGCTGATCATCATGAAGAGATGTATCATTTGCCCAAAAATTGATGTTCAATGCATTGTGGATTTCAACAAAACAGGTGTGATCTCGGGCTGTAAACAATATCAGCAGAAAAAAAGACAGTGTACTGCGTTACAGGAGATGCCATCCATCTGATGAGGGAATAAGGTGAAGTACACAGCTGGAGGATGGCAGCATCTCGCTATCAAGCTGCAGGTCAAGCCGAAGTTAGTTGAAATTATACCAGAGGACAGTGGTGAAGAACCTACCATGCCTGTCATCCCACCAAATCCAACAAAAGTGAGGTTCTAGCATCCCAAATTGAACAAGGCACCACGGTATACAATCCAAGGATACCGGCATTGAAAATCAGATCAATCAAAGTGAAGTCTCGCCAACCAGGGGAAGAAAATGGTATTTTACCTATTGCCAATCTGTATGTGTCATCAAGAGACTTAGCGTCTTCGTAGTTATGGTCGTCATTCAACAACCAACTGAGAATGCTTTCAATGAGCTAGACAAATTACAAACTGAAATAGATGCAATACAGCAGGAGGATCAAATATTGCAGAACCAGCTACAACAAAACAGAGGGGTCTACACACTCGCATCTCAGAGTCAAGTTCCCAGCGAAGTGGAACATAAGTTAGAAAGCATTGTCAATCTCTACAAGAATGTGTCTGGTTGTTCCACTGAGCTTTGGAAAAAAATGGGAATTGTCACCGAACAAATAAAGCATCTGCGGGATATGGCGAAAGAAGAGGAAAGACAGGTGCTGCAGTTGAAGCATGAGTTGAATATCTGACCGGTTGTAGTTCTTTGAATGAATGTATACGTTTGTTATGAGAACACATACAGAACTATGATTACAATCATTCATTTTGCAACTACCAACTCTGCTGATCCATCTCCATCTCCAATTGCAGTTGCTCACCAATGTCCAATTTGGCAAACTTCATCCATGCTGATTTTGATGATGCCAAGAAAACATGTCCACAGACTGCCTGGATAGCATCGGGAGGTGCACTATGTCTCGCCACCAATGTCTGGTGTACATCGAGGACCTGCTCCCTTAATGTCTCTGTATCATGGCATCGAGACAATTGCTTAACCATCCCTTTTGCTTGCCGGACCGCAGTCAATGCCGATTGGATATCTTGTTCAACTACCTCACATCGTTCAGCATTGTTGTGTCGTGCGCCATTCGCTGCGTCAGTGTCATTGTCATGACCGCATCAACAATACCACTGCTTCCAATGCATGACGTGTGCACGCAGGTGTAGGCATCGGCGACGACCATGTAGCTCATCCCTCGAATCGAGCGCAGACACCGACAACACCATCAACCACTTCCCAAATGTATCAACCAGAGAGGAGTCGACCAGAGAGGAGGTTTCCATGTCCACATGCCTGTTGTTCACAGAAACGAGATGCAGATAGTTGGTCAGGCAAGCATAGCATACATGTTGCCGCTTACCAGCTCCGAACACAGTTATTGTCCAACATGCACTTGAGAAAGCTCCATTGAAGAAGTCCAAATAGGCACTCTCGGTCCTTGCACAGTTTTATGATTGTAGATAGAATGGCCTCGGAAAGCAAGACAGCTGTCTCTTGTTGAATGTCCGAGCGCACGATCACAGGTAACACATGCAGCAAGTCGGACAACGTGTTTTCCTGTCGGCCATGTGGCAGTCTGTGGAAGCATTTCATGAGCGTCATGCCCAGCAGTCAATGCCACACCTCGTAGCTGGTTGCGACCGCATGCACCACTTTTCTGTCTGATTCCTGATCGCACGACTCTCCAGAATTCTGGGTGGGCATATGGTGAGTGAGGAAGAGGGAGAAGGAGAGAGGCAAGCACACACCGTAACACACGCTGTTGTTGTGTTCGTCGCATTCTGATTTCATCATTATCGCGTTTATCGTTGCGCTGTCGTTGGTGTTGTTGTTCATCGTCGCGTTCTGCATCATCGTTGGTGGGCATAGGGTGGGGAAGGGAGAGAGGGAGGGAGGGAGGGAGAGGCAGCCTGTCTCTACCATCATTGAAATCTAAAAATAATCAGGTCAGTAGTGACACTGTAAATAATAGTCTCCACTTCAAAACTCTTAAGTCTTTCAAAATTTCAAAGTTTTTGCAATACTTTTTTTGCAACACTTTTGACCTCTTTGTCAACTTTTTTTTGTCACTTTTTTTTTTTTTCAAAACAATAAGTCTTTCAAAATTTCAAATTTTTTGCAACACTTTTTTTGCTACACTTTGGACACTTGTGACAACTTTGTTTGTGACTTTTTGTTTTCAAAAATTCTAACTTTTGGCAATACTTATTTTGCTACACTTGTGACACTTTTGACAACATTGTTGGTGGAGGTTTGTTCAACTGTTTTCTTTGTCAACTTTTTTGTACACTTTTGTTGTACACTTTTGTACACTTTTTTCACTACACTTTTCACTACACTTTTTCCTACACATTTTGGTACACTTTTGTATACTTTTGTACACTTTTGTCACTACACTTTTTACTACACTTTTTACTACACTTTTTTTGTACACTTTAGTACATTTTTTGTACATTTTTTCAGCACACTTGGTACACTACTAACCATGCTTTGTTAGTTCTGCCAGTGGTTAGTGTACCTGGAAATGCTTGGTTAGCGTCTGGTTAGGATGCCTGCTTTGTTAGTTCTGGTTAGTGTGCCTGGACAAGCTTGGTTAGTGTCCAGTTAGGATTCATGCTTTGTTAGTTCTGGTTAGTGTGCCTGGACATGCTTAAACATATAAAAAGTTGATCAAACAATGTACCAAAGTGTGCCAAAAAAAGTGTACCAAAAAGTGTAGTGAAAAGTGTACAAAAACAGTGTCCAAAAAGTGTACCAAAAGTGTAAAAAAATATACCAAAAAGTGTAGTAAAAAGTGTACAAAAAAAGTGTACAAACAAGTGTAGTAAAAAAGTGTAGTAAAATGTGTACCAAAAAAGTCTACCAAAAAGCATATCAAAGTGTACCAACAAAGTGTACCAAAAAGTGTAGTAACAAAGTGTAGTGTGGTCATGTGACCCTGGAGAACCTGGGAAAGCCTGTGGATCCTACATGGTCTGTAGAGCTGTTGGAGCTGTAGAGCTGTTGGATCTGAAGAGCCTGTTGCAGTCTGTAGTTGTCTGTGAAGTCTGTGGAGTCTGGAGGCAAAAGCTGGTTTGCTGATGAGGCACGCTGGCCCACTGCTGCGCCTGTCTTCGTGTCCATTGTTAACGGTCCAGAGGTCGAGCCTGAGCAGGCAAAATCAGCTCTTGTGTTGAACGAGACCATTATCGCCTCATCACGAATATAACTAGTTCCCGATCTAGCACGTTACAATATGCGTTGAAGAATACTGCAGATCATTCGCGCTGGGATTGCCAATGCTGGATGCAATGATGGAGATGCATAGAACACTTACTGGTCATAGAGGAGCATGCACAACGTTGACTCGATTGTCTCGAGGACATTGCATATATGCGCCTCATTCACCCGTTCCTCCTCCTCTGGCCTGACCTGTTCTGCACTGGCTCCTGTGAACTACTCAGATCCCTTCCGTGAAAATGCTTTGTTGTGGGATGCGTCGTCCGAAGTTGAGGGCAGGAATAATCTGTTTCTGCAGATGTCTTGGAGTTTCTTCTTTCCTGTGGGGAGCTTGACAAAGGGGAAGTACATGAGTGCGAAGGCGTGTATGTGCTCAACGAGCCATGGAGGGTGGTCTGCAAGGGCAATGGTGATTTCACTTTTGAGCCCACTGATGATGGCGGTTGTGATGTTGGATCTGTTGAGAGGTGTGTTGATGACGAAGGTGGATGTCAAGGGAGGGTTCGGGTTCAACAGATGGGAATGGGGTGGTTGGAATCAGTGTCTGTATGGGAGGAAGTGGTGGTGGTAGTGGTGTGGAGCCTATCAGCAAACCAACACTTGTCTAAACAGGTCTCGCCAGTACTGGACAGCTTCACTAGGGTGACAGATGTCCATAGCAATGTTCCCAACTGGTTAGATCTGGCCAGTTCCCCTTAGTCTGTGACAGACTGGGAGTCTAGTGACAGACATTGACAGACTGGTGACAGTATGACACAGAGTCTGACAGAGTGACACAGAGTCTGACAGAATGTGACAGAGTTGTGACAGAGTGACACAGAGCCTGATAGTGAGACCCAGAGGTTAAGAGGCAAAACAATGTTAGGCTGGGTTAGGAATATTGGCAAAGCCATGTTAGTCCAGATTAGGATTCCTACTTTGTTAGTTCTGGTGAGTGTACCTGGTTATTATGTAGGTGGCTGTGTACATCTGTCACTATCTGTCACTATCTGTCATCCCCTGTCATACTGTCAGATTCTGTCACACTGTCAGACTCTGTCAGTCACTGTCACTTTCTGTCACTCTGTCAGCGAAGTGCTGGTTTGCTGATGAGAATCGCTGGCCAAAGAGGGACACGAAACAGATGGGCAGTCGAAGAGCTGCGTGTTGTGCCAGGGCAAGCAGGGAGGGGCAGTTTAGTCGCTCAAGAGGGGAGAGGAAGAGCAGCGGTGAATGAAGAGACAGCACACAAAGGATAAGATGACTGTGGTGGATAAATGGGCAGAGGGGGAGGTGCATTGAGCAAGGTGGAGCGTGTCAAGATGGCTTGGAATGACTTGGTAGAGTGATGTAATGTAGATCTAAAGGTGAGCGAGTCACTGCGAAGGTAATCAGCAATACAAGACAGTGAGCTGAGATGAAGACAAACTTGGAAAGATGACCACAAAGACCGGAGAGAGTGATGACGGCAGTGTTGTTCATCGAGGCGAGGTTGCAGAAGACGATGTGGTCCTGGATGAACTTGTCGGAAGTGTCACCCTCGTATTAATACAAGATCTTTTTGAGGATGGCCCTGGTGTTTGCGCTTGCCGCCGAATGTGTTACTGTTATGAATGTAAAGTGCCTCGTTCATTCCACCGGCGTACAGCTTGCCTCTGGAAGAGGTGAGCTTGAGTGAAAACACTGGTTGAAACACCTTTCCTTCATTATAGAACATGTGAAGATCTAGAGGGCTCTTGCCACGAAGATATAAGTAAGACACGGTGGTGGATCGTGGCAGGGACAGACTACCAAGTATCAATATGGGGTTTGATCATTTTCGACAAAGTGGAAACTGTCTAATGATACTACGACCTATTAACAGTGAAAACTCGGGGCAGTCAGAAATGATGAGTGGTATGTGAGGTAAATCACAGTAAAGCAGATGTACATATGTCCGAAAGTAGTAGACCCAAATTGACGACCCATCAGTACCAGTGGTGCATATCAGTCGGTGATTGTTGTGTCACAAAAGACCCACCGAATGCAGGTCACGCTGTAATTGTGCATCTTCCAGCTCTTGCTGTGACGGAATGTGCATCTCCCCCTCTGCGTCGTTCAATATGGTCTCGAGTGTCCAGTGGGTAGCGATGTCCTGCTCGATCTGCTCTATTGAAGGGGTTCCTCTGCCAAATGCAGAGGTGAAGAAGTAGACCGAGGGTAGAGAAATGAAGTTGAGTGCTTTGCCAAAAGTGGGAGATGATGGCTTCCAACTGGCAAAGCTGTTCAGTATCGACAGAGTGTTCCGAAATGAGACCATGGATGCTACTCACTTGGCTGAATTCCATCAAGTGGAAGAGGTTGTAGCTGATAGAAACCTGATGCTCGCTGACCTCATCGGTTAGTTATAATGCAGTACCTCAGATTCGTTTGGAAATCATCAATGAAATCCCAGGGTTCATGCGAGTCTTCTTCAAAAAAATAGGTATGACCGATCTTCGTTTCAAACCTGCATACTACAATCCATACACAGAGGTTTGTCTTGATCAAGTCCATATTCTGTCAATTGTGTTGGTATGATGTAGCCATCACTCGAAATCTTTGCTTTCCATCCCATGCTTCAAAGTGGGTTGAAATCGGAAACAGTGGTATGTTCCACCCTCGGCGAGATGCTTGAACCCTTAGACTTTGCACAATTCTATTTTTGTAGTCAAAAAATTCTGTAGTCTAGACTATGCACCTGTCATTTATGAATAAAGGCTATCTAGTGACTACAAAACTTTTTCCAAGTCTGAAGTATGTAGATCACCTTGCTTGACAAGAAAGTGCAACCCCTGTCTTACCAGAAATTGCCGCTTTTAACCAGAAAAACTTTGCTTATTGTGCGCACACAGCGCACACCAAGTGTGACTTATGTATGTAGTTTACGAACAAAAATAACATTAATTGATTTGTAGAATAATGAAATGAGGCTGAAGACCTGATCAATATCTTTGACTTCTGAAGATCTGACCTCTCACTTTACAAGCAAGGTTTCTGCCATTGCCATACAGCGCTTCCCCAAGTATATATCACTAACTAAATGACATACAGGAATTTTCGACTACAAAATTTTTGCAAAGTCTGCAGTATCTGGATAGTGGTTTGGTATGCTGGCATGCTGTGCTGTGCTTTATAAGTGTGTGCCTCACTGTTGCACTCTTTTTTGGTCGATTCACTAAGTAGAGGCATAGCTCTATTTGTGAGGGTGGGAAGACATGATGTAATTTTCCGTCCGACGACACATCGGTAAGTAGAGGAGTGAGCCAGCTGTCTACGCATGGACTACTTCACATTTTCATGATGTAAGCATGAGGTAAGTTCACCAAAATGTGAAGTTTTCTGTTTGTAGACCATGTGTAGAAAGGGTTCAGTAAGCTCGAGCCTTTCCTTTGTTAGGTGATGCGCCGCATGATCCTATCGTCCAAATATTTGCTGGAGAGGAAATAGACCTGAACAACTTTGTTGAACCCATTGCTAGGTCCTGACAGTGGTCAACACGCTTTCAACGTCCACATCATGCATGATCCTTACACAGCAATGACATTTTTCTATTTTATCATAAACACTGTTCTGGAGATTTTATTTGGTATTGAAACTACAAAAGACCAAGTCCACTCTCACGTAGGAGGCACAAGGACGAGGCACCTTACCTGTCCATATGTTCGTATGCCAGTGGTTGCATGATTGGCACCAAATACGAATACAATGCACAATCTTCTCGATTATGCAGCATTTCGGAAATGTGTCGAGGAGTTTATCAAGTTTAATATTCAAGCAGATGTCGAGGGGCTTGACGAAACTACAATCAAGAGCATGTCACAGGAATCGCAAATAGCATATTCACGACCTCTTGATCTGGATCAATGAAATTGGGAGGAACTATTCAGAGATTGACTTCAGTGAGTTGTATGGTCTCAACAATTGCATACATGCACATGCACAACACGTCTCCATTATGATCTATATGAGCGTTTGTTATGCAAACGTCAGGCACCATGGGAAGTCTCTGAAGACACATGTAATGTTGTTGAACAGCGAGTACAAAGTTCATCGGATCATTCCATTCATCAACTTGAATAACTTGAATCCAACAATCTCAGTCGCATTGAATTGCAACAATGATATCAAGCTGTTCACAAATGGAGCTGACACAAAGGATACAAATCATACAATGTGGGATTCGACTATGTATCAATCCAAAAAAAAACCAGCATCAGCAAACCAGCACTTCACCAACAGAGTGATAGAAAGTGACAGAAAGTAACAGTGACTGACAGAGTCTGACAGTGTGATAGTGACAGGGTACAGAGTTTGACAGTGTGACAGGAAATGACAGATAGTGACAGATAGTGACAGATAGTGACAGATAGTGACAGATGTACACAGCCACCTACATAATAACCAGGCACACTCACCAGAACTAACAAAGCAGGAATCCTAACCTGGACTAACATGGCTTTGCCAATATTCCTAACCCAGCCTAACATTGTTTTGCCTCCTAACCTGGACTTACTATTGATTTGCCTGATACTAATGCCAATATTCCTAACCCAGACTAACATTGATTTGCCTCCTAACCAGGACTAACTATTGATTTGCCTGATACTAATGCCAATATTCCTAACCCAGACTAACATTGATTTGCCTCCTAACCAGGACTAACCAATTTTTACCTCCTAACCCAGACTAAGAAAATATTCCAATGATTGACATCCATGATCACCCATTGTTTCCGATTTTTCCCACTGCTAATTGCGCAGTTACTTCTAACTCTGGCTTTGCTAATATTCCTAACCAAGACTAACATTACTTTACCTCCTAACCTGGACTAACAAATATTTGTTGCCTAACCCAGACTAAGAAAATATTTCCATGATTGACTTCCATGATTGCTGATTTTTCCTGACTTTTCCCACTGCTGTTTGACTTCACAGAGGTCAATTTATGTTTTATCAACATAAAGGTCAAAATTGGTTATATCTCAGCTGCCTATGATCGGCATTGCACAATCTCTGGCTCAGATGGAAGCCAACCATCTATGATACATAATATTCAGTGGTAGCAAACTGCGGATCCATGCCGTTTGACTTCACAGAGAGGTCAATCTATGTTTTATCAACATACAGGTCGGAATTGGTTATATCTAAACCGCCTATGGTCAGAATTGCGACATCACTGGCTCAGATGGAAGCCACCGATCCAGGCTACATATTATCTAGTCAGATCGAACCACTGATCTGCCGGGTTGAGATGTGATAGCTACACCTTCTCACTGACAATTTCGTCGAAAATGACATCTGACACTAAATTGGTTATATCTTGACTGCCTGTGATCAGAATCATGTGATCCATGGCTCATATAACAGTAAATCATCCATACTACCTCCGATACAGCCGCCACTAAGCGCCCAATTCCCACGGTACAAATTTACGGATCAGTTTCTTGGTTAGTGTCTGGTTAGTACTTGGTTAGTGCCTGGTTAGGATCCTGCTTTGTTAGTTCTGGTTAGTGTGCCTGAAAATACTTTGTTAGTGTCTGGTTAGGATCCTATTTTGTT
>JBBPPX010000227.1:0-43748 GCA_038092235.1 Leccinum boreale | reverse complement strand
GTTTGTGGTTTTCGCCTTTAATCTTGTGTTTTGGAGGGGGTGTATTGGCTGTGGTGCCCCCCCCCCCCCCCCCTCCAACGCGGATCACGGAACAACACAGAGCACATAGATATTATAAAACAATAGAACAAACAGATACCAAGATGCTTAGCACTAGAGATGGTGATTCGTGGAATCGTGGGTACGAATTTAGGACATGATACTATGATGATAGAACCTTGCAAGCAAGGTGATATATATTTGATGATTAGTAAACACAAGTGAAATAAGTGCCATAATATAGATGCGAGATGCACGTCGAGGGATAGTTCAGCGAGGTGGTGGAAACCGGCCGTGGCAAACTGCGGAACACTGAGATGGGCGGGCAACAGAACTGGAGCATGTTATATCATACAGGCGACTACCAGAACCGCCGAACTGTGGATTGAGGTGGTGGCGGTGATTGTGAAAGACCCGGGGGAAATACGAAAATGATCGTATTATAAGAGTCAAGATGAGCTATAACCGCAGTAACCAGTACTTTGCGGATGAGAATGTAGGGTGTGCTCGCGAACTACCTAAGAGGTGTCACGGAGCAGCGTTTAAAATGGAAGAAGGGCCAGATGGGCCACGCGCAAGGGAGAATGATGATGCCACGGGAGAAAAGCCTGATCGAAGACTTTCAATCTCCACTCGGGTCCTGTAGGGCTTGTGGCGGTGTTTCCGGTGGTTCTTCAAGGTCTCCCGCCTTGTGAATGCTTTATAGCAGGTAGGACAGACGGACTTCAGGAGGGCATGTTTCTCCTTCACATGCCTTATGAGGCTCGACTTCGGCATAGATTGGGTTGTCGAGCATTGGTCCCAGCGACAGGAATACACCTGTGAGCCAGACGTAACCCCGTGTTTACGTTCTAGATGTGAGGCAACGCCCTCCGCGCTCAGAGTCACCCTGTCGGTACAGATTGTCCCGCAATCTGCCCAATGACAGGTAAACTCCGAGCTGGGAACAAGGTTACCAGATGGCTGTATCGCGTCCTGCTGGAAATACCGTGTTGAGTGTAAGGCTTCATAAAAAAGGAGGGTCAGACATACACGTAACAAATTAATAGGGTCGTTCGAGGTCGCCGCTGCAAGAGGATTCTCATCCTGAGTGTTGACAAAGGAGTACTGGCTCAGAAGTTCTCCAGGAGCAACAGGGCCCGCATTACTTCCCTCGGCCCAGCCTGTTCCTTGGTGGTTCAGAACAAGCTCATCAGAACCCGATCCACAAATAGGGCGGAGGGTCTCTTCCTGTATGCACTGAGTAAGAATCCGGCATATAGTATACATAATCCAGTAACAGACCTTAGCTTTGGCATCAATCCCGTGTGCGGTCCTGAGGTGTGACATGAGCTCAGTAACTTCCACGAATATGCCACACGTTTGATCGCGTCCCCATTCGCATGTGATGCCCCATCCCGCCCCATCGAGAGGAGGGTAGGATTCACGGTGGAAGTGAGCAGCGACAGGTTGAGTTGCTGCATAGACGTCACGGTGCTCATCCACAAGCTGGGGGAAAGTTGGATGATCCACAGCGAGAGCAGCCTGAGTCACCCCAGCCGCGGCAGGTGCTTCATAGGAATACGAGCGGTAGTGACTCGTCGGAGTTGGCAGTGGTAAATAATTATGGAAGGCCCGGGCCCGGGGGGAAATGGATGATATCCGTGGGAGAAAGCGATCAGTAGACCACTGAGTGTTATGATGGAAAGACAGTTGTGGGCCTATTTGCACACCGAGGGTAGAATCCATGCCAGGCAGGCAGTATCGGTTGAGGGCTCAACTGCCCATGGGAACAGACCTTTTATACCGAGAGCTTCGAGATATCTTACATATATCCGGATCTGACAGTGTTGAATGTCCGCTCATGCTCGACCTTCACTGCGAGGCGCGCCGGCGTAACTTAGCTGCGCTTTTCTCGTGTGGAAAACACGACCCGTCTCCGGGAAATGGATCCAACGCGTACTTTTCCACTGGAGACCAATCAAGTTCTGGATCTCACCACTACGAGTCCCACCGCTAACCAACTACCCACCTAGCCAACCAGCTCTGAGTCCCACTGGAGTCCAACCAAATCCGAGTCCAAGAGTCGTGCTTTCCATATCCGGGCGTATCTCGGAATCCAGATTCGATATATGGTACGTTTGCTTCTTCCTGCCAGCATGCACCGCTGAAACGTTGACTTTTGTTGGTAGCGTCGGCGACCCGGGCCTGAAGGCCTGACGACTCGCTGACTCAGGCTGTGTGTAACGCTCTCATCGCAACCTCGAAGCACTCCAGAGTCCAGAACCTCTCCAGCTTCCTTCTCTTGCAGGCAAAAAAAAAAAAAGACAAGGCGCTCATCACCCTCAGCACGTTTCCCCCACCACTCCGGTCCACCCGACGCGTCAGATGCATACCCTTCTCTTTCTCAACACGCTCCTCGCCCAGACGCGCATAGCCATGCCAAACTGCTCCTCGAACATAGTGTATATTCGGACGCGCTGGTCCTCCTCGAAGGCCTGATCGCAGCTGACGATGGCCACGTTGAGGGCTGGTACCTCATTGATCATCGGCTGGGCCTGATGACTGCTCGCGACGGGAACATTGCCCGATAGTGATATTGGTGCACTGAGTGAAGTACTGGATAGGGATCGATCGACGCGCCGCCTTTGGCCTCTTCCCTCACCCTCGCGGTGATCACTGAGTACTACTTCAAACATATGTTCTACAGCTTCTTCGGCGATACACTCACGCTTTCCAGAGAAGGCGGCGCAGAACACACTGGGCGGTTTCTTGGCCGCTTCACCGCCTGATCTGTAATTACACCGGAAACGAAAACAGGTCAGTGATGGAAACCTGTAGGGAAACGAGGTGCGATGCCATCAGTATACTTCGGTACCAAACCATGTACTTAAATAGATCGATTTGATCTGATGTGACTCCGAACACATGAGGCCTTGAGGCGTGTTTTGATCGATCATGATTCCCAAGTGTGTTAACGCGGACTGAGGCACAGTGATACTCTTTCGGTCGGATCCTTCGCTCACTCAACACCGGGGGCAAAATTCAGTGATAGCTTCTACTGCTTCGCACATGCCACGTTCCCGACGTTGATATTATTATGAAGGAAGTGCTAAGTCTGAGACCCACTTCAGTGAAATATTGGGTTTGAGGAAGGTTTTTGTGTGTCGGGTCTTTATTACAAATTCAAGAAAGGTGGCGCTATAGCACTTACCTTCCTGATACATGCCTGATATAAATATCGACACCTGAAGTCCCTGTTACCTTGTCGAAACTTCATTTGTGAGGCGTGTCAGAGACATGCAGATGAGTCCTCATTGAATTTTTAACAAAGGCCCAGCTGTTACTACACAAAAACCTTCCTCAAACCCAATACTTCACTGAAGTGGGTCTCAGACTTAGCACTTCATAATAATATTAATGTCGGGAACGTGGCATGTGCGAAGCAGTGGAAGCTATCACTGAATTTTGCCCTCGGTGTCAACGTCCACACGCGATTCTAATAAGCACGTATCAGACAAGTTTGTTGAGTTTGACAAGATTAAAAATTGGCAGGCTGCCGGCATTCCCGTCATCGCCCCACAGCAGCTTGGTGCGTAAATGCCAAAGCCAACACCTCGCGGCCAGTGCGCGTAGCCGAGGCACGAGGCGGGCGCAGGATTTTCAGATCCGCACTCCCGCCTTCACCTCCGAGTCGGTGACTCGGTCACACTGAGTACGAACGCACAGAACGGCCAACACCGACTGATCCGAAAAAAAAAAAGCATTTCATCATCTTCATTCTTCGTCGTACAGCATCCCCAGAATCCACTAATAAACATCTTCCACAAAGGAAAGAAAAGAAAAGAAAGAACGCGAGCGATCAGAGCTCAAGCACCGTAGTAAGTAATCGATGTAAAGTCATATCTGTATGTGCGGGTGTCTGTAAGTAGTAATAGGTAGCATTCGGACGACTAGCATCGCAATTGCAACAATAAAAGCATCAGCTTCAATGGTAAAAGAAAAAATACAATCGCCCGACACGGCGAAAAATAGCAGATCAGAAAGCGATAGAAAGGCCTATCATTGAACCCGTCTTTGCAAATACCTCGCGCGTGCCCGCTCCATCGATTCGCGGAGCTCGAGACTTTGCCACGTATTTTCGTCCTCCCTGAAACTCGATACAATCGGCACCAGCGAGTCCAACTCTGCTGACGTTCTACGTGCGATACGGTGGGATGACGCTACGCTGGCCCCGCCGGGCGAGTGGTGGACCGAGTCTATTTCGAAGTGGCGTTTGCGCGGCGACGCGCTCCTAGGAGGCGAAACGGGGTATGGAGAGTAGGAAGGCGGGAGGGGAAGATCGCGAGGTTTGTGCGACCGACGAAGTGACCGGACAGATCCACGACGAGATATCATGATGGACGGAGCGGAAGCGGACGACACATGATGGTTGTCTCGTTCCTCCTCCAATGCGTCAGAGCCGTCGTCGACTTCGTCCTCTTTGGCGTCACTCATGACCACGATCTCGCAACCCGGAGCCTTTTGACCTTCTTGGATTAGACGGGAGAGTCGATCGCCTATCCAGTCCATCTTGTCCGCCTCAGGATCATCATCAGGCTCAACTTCCTCCGCATTATGGATGTGGATGTGGACATAGTCGAGCTCCGACTGAGGGGAAGTGTATGCGGGTGATACGCTGCGGGGAGGGGTGACGGTTTGTAGTCTTGCGCGAGGCTTGCGGTGATAACGCCCAACAGGGCGTCGTACAGACGACGGAGCCGGGCGGAGCTTGCGCGTCTTGAGAGTCGTAAGGGCGTCGACCTGTTTGGACTGTATGACGTGAGATGAAATCAGAGACAACAACGATGAACCTACCGGTTCGGAGACATCAGGAACCCAGTCACCGCGGTGATAAGGGGGAGGTGGAGGGATTTGTCCCAGTTTACCCCGGTCCCGCCAGCTGGGGGATCATGAAGCGAATCGTGGAAGTCAGATCATGTTGAGAACGCACAGTCGATAAACAGTGAGGCCAACGGCAGTGCCGATTAGGGCAGCGCTCAGCGTTGTGGAGACGATCGAACCTGTGAGGGTACGGCGCCGCTTAGCGGGAGCTAATTCTACATGAATGACGATGAGTAAATTGCAAGTGAATAACATGAAAGAGCGAGAATGAACGATGTGAGTGGTCGGAAGGAGAATATATGGTTCATTTTCATTCAGATTTGGTACAGTAGCAACCGGCTGGCGCCCACTGGATACCCTCCGAGCCAGAGCCGAGCCACGCCACCACATATTCAACATCCACCACGGGTTATCTTGATACACCCGCAAAGTACAGGGACATGCCTCTCCGCGAACCAGAACAGGAGGTAGAAGAAATGATCGCAGGTGCGTCTTCTTCTCTTCTTCCCCGTCTTGCACTTCCCCTTCACATCACATCTCCGTGTATGTAATCACACTTCACACTCCACGCCTCTCTTTCGGGCGAGTGGTACGGGTGGAGCGAGGGTGTTTGCAGGAGGAAATTTCGGGGGAGGAAGAGAGGCAAGCTTTCGAGATAAACTAGCGCCCTCCTTCCGGGACTGGTTCATAGGTGGACCGGGCTTGGCCAAAAATGGATTGTGCAATCCTGGAACGCTGAACGAGAAAGCAAACGGGAATTAGGAATTGCATGACTTTCGTAGCAAGTTCGTGAATTAAAATAGAAGAGATGTACAGGAGGAGAGGAGGAGGAGGAGGAGGAGGAGGAGGAGAACGTCGACCGATGTTGTATACAATTGAGATCGTCTTCACATCCTCACCCACACCTGTCGTGGGAAAACACTGCCTCATCCACAGCACCCGGTCACCGGAGCCGGGGACTTTGAGAATATCGAGCGAGTCATTGGTCGACGCCGGACGGCCGTGTAAGCTACTGGCACATAATAAACTAAGTTCTCTAAAAGTCATCAATGTTGTGTGGAACTAACGGAGTCAAAAGGAGCCAACTCTGAGCAAAACAGACCAACGACTCGGACGCAGCATACTTCGGCGTAAATGAGACACCAAAACAGACGCCTGGCAACAAAAGACATATCCACATGGGCCAAAGTCCCATTGGCCCATCAATAGAAGAAGCGGATGGGATACACTCAGCGAAATCCACAAGAATCTCCGCAGGACAAGGTAAACCCGCGAATACTTACAGTATATGAGAATCTTGGGACATTCGAAACAATCACCGGACAACACACTGCATCCGCGGCCCTGAGGGCGCCATACTGCTGGCCGATCATATCGATCATCCCCGCGTGTTCCAAAAACCAAATCTCCGCCATAAATATGCGCCGCCACGCAGGACGGTCCGTCGATCCGGCACGGACAACACACCTCGTCCACGTGTACGACGATCATTGACGAAGGCGCAGCCGAAACGCATTCTTGGACGCCCTCGAGTGCGGGTCGAAATAGGCCTCGTAAAACCCCGCAATGAACTCTTCCGCTTTGAATCCGAATCGGTTGTATAGATACATCTACATGGAAATCACAAACAATCTATGTCAGTTCCATCTGTATTCGTCCCCATGGACCTCTGATCGGCACAGGTATTTGGTTGAAGAGTCATGGCGTTTCTGAGGAAAGGATGGAGGGACGGAGCTGCGCCATCACCTATCCATCACCTCAACGACTGGCACCCTATCCTACCAGACCCTTTTCCGCTCGGAATTCCGGACAATAATTGGGTATTGGTATTTTTCTAGTAAGCTTGGCGTGACTTCCATCACTGAAACATGTGGTTCGTGGCATGCCATCTCGACCACCCAACCCCAACCATCATGCATCATCATGTTCACCAAGCCAAATCACGATGGCGCAAATATAAGAACTTGTAGCCGGGTAAAGATACATATATGGACCGCGCTTGTTTTTGAGTTTTTGCTTTACTCAATTCGATCATCGGGACAGGGTACATCGTGATGTACCTACTGACGCACCGAGCACTTTCCGTTATTCTGCGCTTACGTTGCAGGCGAAGGAAGCCTTGGTTCAAGTAAACTTGCGTAAGAAATTAGAATTTGAATCTCAAAGAGCCGTCCTTTAGACTCAAGAAAAGAACACGCAAAGTGAATTTGCCCCCGCAACTACTCAGTGCCGGGCATATTTATTTACCAACAATCTAATCACGAATCTTCGGTGGAGATAATTTTTTTGTTGAGACCTGAGACGACTTCAGGCATCAGCCACAAAGCCACTTACCTGCGGAAATAACATCACTGATCGAGCGATCGCGATCATTTCATGTCAGGAACTTAGACACGTTGCATTCCCGCCGCTCGGTCATAACAAGCTTTGTGCTCTCCCGCCGCACCAGCCGATGTTCGTTTGTCGGCTGTGGAGGGCAGGGTCGTCCTGGCCGTCAACGAGGCGACTAAGCAAGAGATCGCAGACGAGTTACGAAATCGGAGCTCTGCAATTGAGCCGCTCACCCACCGCAGACTTGGTACCGTCAAAGTACGCGGGATGAAACTAGGACTATGCGTTGGTCCAGCATGAAATCATGGCGGAGGCACACTGTGGTAGCAACTTGAATCGACAGGGCACCGGAGATGAATCATCACATCGTGACACCCCATGTCGATCAAGGGGCCTTTTTCTTCTTCTTTTTGCGGGCAATTTGCGGGTGCACGGTGTGCTCATTGTCAAACACGTGCCGTTGCTTCAAAAGGATGACCTAACTCAAGAAAAGCTTGAAATCATTGTCAAGGACTGTGTTCCGCCTGGGTTACTTACCGCTAAAAGACGTTCATTACCAGCCACAAGGAGGTATCAACCAGACGGTTTGATTGCACACACTATATCGCTAGCGTGAACGACATGGTGTACTGATTGTTTTGGTCGAGTTGGATGGATTGAACGCACGTTTCAACGCCCGTTAATATGTTCCGAATAGCGGGCCACCTCTGAGTCCGTGCATAAGGTCGGAAAGGTGATGCTAATGTGAATGTGAGGAAATTGGCCAGAGTGCCACGACCAAGGAAGGACCGTGTCAAATTAAAAACGCATGCCGGTACCGGTGAGGCCAATGAACCGTAGATGCTGTTGAACACAACGCTGAGTACCATGGATAGAGCCAACGAGGATGTTAGTACGCAGGTGTGTGGTAGAATCAACGAAATATTGTTAGGAGCCCATTAGGACCAAATAAGAACAAGCCGCACTCGGCCGGAGTCCTCCGAATCGTCGTTCACTTGCTCACACTCGCGCCGCGACAAAGTATCTAAAAAGGACGACTGATGATAGATTCGATTCAAACCGAGGGGGTCCCATGCTAGAGGCCCACAGCAAAAGCTTCTTTGGATAACAGTCAAGCTTAACTCAAGGCTGTTGGATCCAAGGTCCATCAATTCTATCCTTAACACAATTTCCGTACATACACACAGAGAGAGAAAACAGTGAATCATAATACTTGGGTAATGGAACGCCTGCATCCCCTTCGAATAGTACAAGGAATATGATCCATGTTCTAAATTTCTCAGTTACTTAGCATAGATATGAGGACACGTGAAAGATAAAGGGAGAAAGAGAAACGATACGCGATCGCAGAGACATAGGGTGAGCTGTTACAATGGATGTCAGGATAAGCATAAGTTGGAAGTAGTGTCCACTGACACCCACGATCTAGGGGTCGGAGCGGGAGAGGGATGCAAATGTTCAGGGACGAGGAAAAGGATGAGATGTAGACGCGTGAGCCTGAGCCTGAGGGTGGTGACCTGGGAGCACGTGTTGTGCGAAGGTGGAAGTCTGTGGCTCCACCTGTGCATTTCTGTGGTACCATTCCACGTGTTGCGATAGTGTTCGCCGCCTTGAGAACGTTGCTTTACAGGCCGTGCAGCCATGCCTCACCCGGATATGTTTCTCCTTCGTGTGCCTTATAAGGCTCGACTTCAACATTGACTGTTTTACTGAGCAGCCGATCCAGCGACAAGTATGCTGATGTGAGCTGGACGTGATCCCATGTTTGTGTTCAAAATGCGCCGTGATATCGCCAAGCTTCATTTTTTCGTTGCAGATCACCCCCTTCTCTTCGCATTGACAAGTAAACTCCAAGTCGTCAACGAAATTGTGGCTGGAGTTCATCGTGCCCTTTTAGGAATGTCGTGTTAAGTACGAGGCCCCACTACACGAAGAAAAGTAAGACGTACATGTGGTAAATGATTCTGACGATGCATATTAGAATCAGTACTGGTGATCGATGCAAGACTGTCCTCGGGCCGAATGTCGGACGATGTGTAGAGAGACGAGTGCGCTTCATTGAGTCTGCCTGGGGTAGTAAGCTCTCCCACATTTCCGTTTGCAGGTGATGCTTCTGAAAAAGGATCGTTGCCAGTGAGATGCAACCCACAGTTCTGGAGAGACCTCTTGTATGTTAGCGACAAAATGATACAGTATTAACTCCCCAGTGACGAACCTGGTTGTTCTTCTCAACTGTAATATGGACCCTGTGTACAGCCTTCAAATGTCGCATGAGCGCCCCTTCCGTAGCCTCTATCACAGCACTACATGGAACATCGCCTTCAAACCATTGACATAGAATATGTCTGGTAGACTGTTCCGCTGCGTTTGGAGGGTAGCGTGATCCGTGACGTAGGTTATCGGCAATCCGATAAGTTGCCGTGCCGACGACATGTGACGTTAGTAGTGTGTGGGTCGAATGGGGTATTAAACCCCCCCTGACGTAGACAGGGGTTTCCCTATCAGAAATAGAATCGATAGCCCGGGGGATAACTGGTGGCGGGCGAGACGCGTCTTGTTCTAAGGGGGACAATCGAGTGCTAAGCCATCCCGTGATTGTTTCGTCAGGCGAAGATACGTGATCCACGACGACACGGGAAGTAGCCAATGTGCATAAACCATCCTCACCCAGGCTTGAAGATGGCTGATAGTGCAACTGGCTTGGACTACTGGGCACTGTCCGCTATAAATAAATATATTCGGACCACGATGCGGGTAGCATGAGTCTTGGACGTCGACGACGTTCGCTACACAGGACCGAGGAGAAGGAAGCTCACGCTGCTGAGGTGCTCTGGGGTGCGGTACCGGCAGGTGGTTTGGCGGCGACTGCACCACACAGACGTCGGCTTGCAGCAAACCGTGCAAGGGTGGTTGATCATAGAGACCGAATTCATGTTTTATGGTGGCGGAGAAGAGAGAAGATGTCTTTGAGGAAGACTGGAGGAATATTGGAACTGAAGGCCAGACCGGACGGCTTATATATTTCTCGACAAAGAGCAAACCCCGCTCGACCCTTTACCAGTGACGGCACATCTCGCGAAGCGTCTAAGCTGCGTCTTGAGGCCGAGGAGAGAAGAGGGGAAAAATACGCTCTGCCGTATTGCGCGCGGCCATTTTCCGCACAATGTTCGCAGTGCCGCCCCTGTTAATTTTTCAACCTAGTTCGAACGCCCTCGAACCTTAATATTTGTGGTCAAGGGACACAGCCCCTTTACTTTCGCCCACCACTGACACGCAAGCCGCACTCTCCTGGAGGGCTGTGTAGCTGCGTCGGACAAGTCAGATCTTGACCCGCTCGAGTCACAGCCGGTGCCACAGCAATTTGATAGCCTGTTGAGGTCTCAGAGGGGCACTACGGCACCACTACGGCACGGCAAGTGCGGAGCTTCAATTGGCCGTGTGCATTATACCCCTCTGTGCTTGCCAGCCGCCATTAATGCCACTCATCCTCATGAGCTCCATCTCGATGACTTGTGGGACATCCTTCGAGAGCTGGTTTGGAGTCTTCCTTCATTACATACAGAACTCACACCCTCCATGTCCAAGGAAAATCACTTCATCATCCTACTACTCTAACATTGTCACACCAGAAGTGAAAGGGTCGAATCGAATGACATTGACGAGAAGCATACATAGAGTATGGCACGGGTGCGTGTAACCCGCGTGAGTATGACACCCGCACCCGCACCCTCACTGCGTGTATTTGACTCGGAAAATCACGACGGCAGCCGGGCAGCGTGCAAGAGCAACTGCACAACACGCACGATCGTGCGCGTTGCGTGATCGCTTCTGCACGCTGGGAGGATGGGGATTGGGCGGGGGCAGACAGGTATTGTTGTCGTTATTATCGTTTCAGCGTCGCGTCGCGTTGGGGAACCCCGATGGCGTGCCATCGTCGTTGTGTCCGGCATCATCGACGTCTCATTGTCGTTGACGTGTCTTGGTACCACACCGGGGCATGGCATTGCGTCGTCATTGTCGTGTCTTGGTACCACGCCGGGGCATGGCGTCACGTCGTTGCGTCGTTGCTGCGGCAATGCTGCCTTGTCACCCAGCCTTTGGGTCTGCGTCGTCGTCGTCGCGTCGCATCATGGCACGCCGTCGCGTTGTGGTGCCACATCGTGTTGTCACCCACTGCGCTGCGTCGGCGTCAGCGTGTCATGCCACGACATCGTCATCGAGCCAACGACTACAGAGAGGGGTGAGCGTTGAGCAAGGGAAGACGAGGACGTCGTTTTCGTTGTCGTTTTCGTCGTCGGATGGGGATGGGGATGGGGATGGGGATGGGGCAGGGGCAGACACTAGCAGGACAAGGGCGACTGTCCTGCGATCGTGACAGTCGTTGTCGTTGTTGTCATGTTGTCAGCGTCGGTCATCGCGTCGGCGCGCTGATGGTGACCTGCAGGGCTGCAGCCACGGCGGCTGACAGCGATTGAGACACCGCACTTGCCGTAGTGTCCCCAGACTTGCCCCAAGACTCGGGGATAAACCGGCCCCAAGTCTTGCCCCTAGACTGTCCAATTCCTGGACGCTCTCCCCCTTCGGGAACGGCAAAGGCGAGGGAAAATGAGACCAAGGGGATGAGTTGCAGCGACCGTCATGGGCTCTCGGGAGAACGAGAGTACACGGTGGTCACGGTGCGCCATCCTCGATGCAGCGAGTCGGGGCCAAGGGGGACTCGGAAGGCAGGGGAGGGCGTGCGTGCTTGTGGACACAGAAGATGGATGAAGGCGACGATGTGCAGTGACTGTCGTGCACTCTCGGTGGAAAGATGGCGAACGGCAGTCGCGGCAAGTCGTCCCCGGCGGTGCGGTGGGGAGGCGACGACGGGGAGAGGTGGGAGGGCAGACGGACAAGCAGGAGGGCAATATGGCTATGGCGACGGCGAGCGCGGGCGGGGATGAGGTCGAGTGCGGTGGGGGGCAAGGGCGTGCGTGCGCGTGTGCGGTCGTCGTTGCGTCTGTCTTCGTCGCTACCGTCGTGTCTTGGTCATGCCGTGCTCGATGTGGCACGTCGCGTCCGTCGTGGTTGCCGCCTTCGTATCGCGTCGTCCTGTCGTGGTACTACCAACCCGCCGTGGCACGCCATCATTGCGTCACGGTGAGTGGGTGGGATGGCGATGGCTGGCGGACATGTCTGCGTGGACCACAGGAGGAGTGAGGGCAAGGACGAGCCTGCGTGCGCGGGCGTGAAAGTGAGAGGCGAGGACGAGGGCGAACGACGTA
Source organism: Leccinum boreale (assembly GCA_038092235.1). Lineage (NCBI taxonomy): Eukaryota > Fungi > Basidiomycota > Agaricomycetes > Boletales > Boletaceae > Leccinum > Leccinum boreale. The sequence goes on along the minus strand of JBBPPX010000227.1, from coordinate 31,251 downwards.
CGACGACTGACGGGAGCGTACGGCCGTCGCCATACACCGTCCTCGACGACGAGGCGGGGAATACAGCGTCCGTGCGCGCGAGAGGACGTGCAAGAGGGACATAAATGTCGGAGAGCGAGGGTGGCGGTGACGGCGCAAGTGAGCAACTGGGACGTTGCAGTCAGTGATGGTGGGAATGCAGTCACGGACCTGTGCGTCATGCGGCGGGTCGCAAGGAATTGAATGGCGAGGAGGAAGGGGACGGGTGACAGGGGGTCTCACACAAATCTCGAATAATACAAAGTCACAAAGCGTGACGCAGAAGAGAGCGCTCGCGGTTGTCCGGCTTTCCATCAGGACGAGCGTAGGAAGGCGATGAGTGAAACGAGGCCAAACAGTTGACAAACAGCGAGAGATCACGTTGAGAAAGCGACAAGTAAACAACTCTACAAAGACCCTCATGAACTCGAAGAGCCGGGCCGTGATCGTACCAGAGAATCCCACTATTGCAACAGCCGGCGTTCATGGAGTGTTCGATCGAGTACGCCACCCGACGGAATAGACAGCTTTCGTTGGCAATGTGGCCTTGATAAACGAAATGAACGGTATGTGTGCCATGTGGCTCCGCTGGAGCTCGTTTGGCAGCCGCATCGTGAGGCAATCCACGCCACACTGGGGATTTCCAGGCACTGGGGACGAACGCCTTCCTTTGGTGATGTAACTTGCAATGAGGTCAAACCTTCTCATTCTAATTGTCAGCGATGTCATTATTGTTGATCAAACACTCTTCCACCGCACCAGATAATCTCCGCTGTCAATGGCCAGCTGCAGCTGTGGAGGGATTGATCCTTCCTCAGGCTGTTACCTTAATGCCCAAAATACGAAACGACCTGATTTGTTTGGGGTGGTGATGATATTACATAAAAGAGCAAGTCGATGAGATCTGAGAAGTGGACATCAGGCCTTCAGGAATGTAATCTTGTGTACAGTAATCAGGCTGTGAATTGTCCTCGCGGCTGCGCATTATGGACAACACCGACTGATCCGAAAAGAAAGCATTTCATCTTCTTCTTCATTCTTCGTCGTACAGTATTCCCAGAATCCACTAATAAACTTCTTCCACAAAGGAAAGAAAAGAAAAGAAAGAACGCGAGCGATCAGAGCTCAAGCACCATATGTACATATGTAGGTAGTAAGTAATCGACGTAAAGTCATATCTGTATGTGCGGGTGTCTGTAAGTAGTAATAGGTAGCATTCGGACGACTAGCATCGCAATTGCAACGATAAAAGCATCAGCTTCAACGGTGAAAGAAAAAATACAATCGCCCGACACGGCGAAAAATAGCAGATCAGAAAGCGATAGAAAGGCCCATCATTGAACCCGTCTTTGCAAATACCTCGCGCGTGCCCGCTCCATCGATTCGCGGAGCTCGAGACTTTGCCACGTATTTTCGTCCTCCCTGGAACTCGACACAATCGGCGCCAGCGAGTCCGACTCTGCTGACGTCCCACGTGCGATACGGTGGGCGGACGCTATGCTGGCCCCGCCGTGCGTCGATCGGCCAGGCGAGTGGTGGACCGAGTCTATTTCGAAGTGGCGTTTGCGCGGCGACGCGCTCCTAGGAGGCGAAACGGGGTATGGGGAGTAAGAGGGCGGGAGGGGAAGATCGCGAGGTTTATGCGACCGACGAAGTGACCGGACAGATCCACGACGAGATATGGACGGAGCGGAAGCGGACGACACATGATGGTTGTCTCGTTCCTCCTCCCATGCGTCAGAGCCGTCGTCGACTTCGTCCTCTTTGGCGTCACTCATGACCACGATCTCGCGGCCCAGAGCCTTTTGACCTTCTTGGATAAGACGGGAGAGTCGATCGCCTATCCAGTCCATCTTGTCCGCCTCAGGATCATCATCAAGCTCAACTTCCTCCGCATTATGGATGTGAACATAGTCGAGCTCCGACTGAGGGGAAGTGTATGCGGGTGATACGCTGCGGGGAGGAGTGACAGTTTGTAGTCTTGCGCGAGGCTTGCGGTGATGACGCCCAACAGGGCGTCGTACAGACGACGGAGCCGGGCGGAGCTTGCGCGTCTTGAGAGTCGTAAGGGCGTCGGCCTGTTTGGACTGTATGACGTGAGATGAGATCAGTGACAACAACGATGAACCTACCGGTTCGGAGACATCAGGAACCCAGTCACCGCGGTGATAAGGGGGAGGTGGAGGGATTTGTTCCAGTTTACCCCGGTCCCGCCAGCTGGGGGATCATGAAGCGAATCGTGGAAGTCAGATCAGGTTGAGAACGCACAGTCGATAAACAGTGAGGCCAACGGCAGTGCCGATTAGGGCAGCGCTCAGCGCTGTGGAGACGATCGAACCTGTGAGGGTACGGCGCCGCTTAGCGGGAGGTAATTCTACATGAATAACGATGAGTAAGTTGCAAGTGAATAACATGAAAGAGCGAGAATGAACGATGTGAGTGGTCGGAAGGAGAATATATGGTTCGTTTTCATTCAAATTTGGTACAGTGGCAACCGGCTGGCGCCCACGTGGATTGTGAAGTGCGATTACATACACGGAGATGTGATGTGAAGGGGATGTGGGATATGGGTGCAAGACGGGGAAGAAGAGAAGAAGACGCACCTGCGATCATTTCCTCTACCTCCTGTTCTGGTTCGCGGAGAGGCATGTCCCTGTACTTTGCGGGTGTATCAAGATAACCCGTGGTGGATGTTGGATATGTGGTGGCGTGGCTCGGCTCTGGCTCGGACGGTATCCAGCCTCTCTTTCGGGCGAGTGGTACGGGTGGAGCGAGGGTGTTTGCAGGAGGAAATTTCGGGGGAGGAAGAGAGGCAAGCTTTCGAGATAAACTAGCGCCTTCCTTCCGGGACTGGGTCACAGGTGGACCGGGCTTGGCCAAAAATGGATTGTGCAGTCCTGGAACGCTGAACGAGAAAGTAAACGGGAATTGCATGACTTTCGTAGCAAGTTCGTGAATGAAAATAGAAGAAATGTACAGCAGGAGGAGGAGGAGGAGAACGTCGACCGATGTTGTATACAATTGAGATCGTCTTCACATCCCTCACCCACACCTGTCGTGGGAAAACACTGCCTCATCCATAGCACCCGGTCACCGGAGCCGCCGTCACCAATTTCTTCTGCGCTGATAATCAGGGGCTTTGGACATATCGAGAGAATCATCAGTCGACGCCGGACGGCCGTGTATGCTACTGGCACATGAACATAAACTAAGTTTTATAAAAGTCATCAACAAGGAAATTGTTGTGTGGAATTAACGAAGAGTCAAAAGGAGCTAACTCTGAGCAAAACAAACCGACGACGCAGCATACTTCGGCATAAATGAGACACCAAAACAGACGCCTGGCAACAAAAGATATATTCACATGGGCCAAAGTCCCATTGGAATCAATAGAAGAAGCGGATGGGATACACTCAGCGAAATTCACAAGAATCTCCGCAGGACAAGGTATACCCGCGAATACTTATATGAGAATCTTGGGACATTCGAAACAAGCACCGGACAACACGCTGCATCCGCGGCCCTGAGGGCGCCACACTACTGGCCGATCATATCGATCATCCCCGCGTGTTCCAAAAACCAAAACTCCGCCACGCAGGACGGTCCGTCGACCCGGCACGGACAACACACCTCGTCCACGTGTACGACGATCATCGACGAAGGCGCAGCCGAAACGCATTCTTGGACGCCCTCGAGTGCGGGTCGAAATAGGCCTCGTAAAACCCCGCAATAAACTCTTCCGCTTTGAATCCGAATCGGTTGTATAATAGCTAGAATGTGCAACGGTGGAATCAATGCGTCATCCGTGCCAGTGTTATGGGGAGAAAATAGCAGCGAACCATTGCTGGATTATTGACAGAAACATGGAGAGTAATGTCTCGATGGGGATGGAGGGCGATGAGATGGTACAACATCGTCCTAGAAGTAATCACGTTCATCCCATTTTTTGTCGACAGCAATGTGATAAAAAGAAGAAAACATACGTCGCTATCTGTGCATTCTCCCATCCAGCTCTGACAACAAGGTATGTGATGTATGTTTCCTGCGGCGAACTCAAGAACGCAGCACCGACGACTAGGTGGCCATAAGTGGCGATCACTGTGCACCGCTCTGGGGAATAGTGCAACGCGTCGCTAACTGACGTCCAAAGGCGATTAGCCATCAGGTGTACATAGACAAGGGCATAGGTGGAGCATACTGACCGTCTATTCCTTCCCAAAAGACCCGCGCCAATAGGTCGTGTACCTGGCGTAGATGGGACGGTTGGAGAGATACATAAGTAATCGGGATAGGAGTCCTTTTGGATTGGCCACTCTCGGGACTTGAAAAACGAACGCAATCAACACAATGACTCGAATGCGCGGGCGCAGAAGTCGACTGACTGTGCAAAGCCATAATGAGCGTGAACGTCCTCCATGAGCAGCATCCACGGCGGATGCGACTCCCAGTCCACCGCGATAAGTCCGGGTGTCTTTGGTGGCTTATGCCCGTATACCCGTGCCGCAAAGGAGTTTTCGTATCGGATGGTGTGAATGTCTCGGAGCGCATCGATTACAGCGCGTGGAACGGGCACAGAAGGTGGAAAGTCGAGTGGGGTCACCGTCGGAGGCGTGCCCACGTCAAGCGAGAGCGGCTCTCTTATGCCCGCTCCCCGTCTCTCCTGCCAAATGACGATAGGATTAATAACAATAACATAGGGGACGACATCGATTGACTCATTCAACAAAAAGAAAGACATACCTGCTGCAACTGCAACTTTCGCAACACGATCCACTCCGTAGGCGACCTCATGCGCCCCGCCATCCGCTGCTTCGCGGCCGCCAAGATCCTCGCAGACTCGAAACGCGAGAGCGGGCGAACGAGTTCGCCTTCTTCTTCGTCTTCTATCCCGCATCCGACTCCGTCAGTGCCAATGCGAAGGGTCGCACGCGAGGACTGCTGCGTCCACAGCGTTTGTCGCGCCTCGAGGTACTCTGCAAGCAATCCCTCCATGGTTATGTCGAACCCATCGTCGTCCCCGCTCAGATGCCCCTCGCCACCGCCACTCCCCCGACCTTGGTCGTCACCTTCGTTCCCAGCTCTAGTCTTGGTTTCGGTCTGAGCCGCAGTCTCAACCACAGTCACGGGCACGGACGGCGCCTCTGACGAAGGCGCGATACGAACTGGAAGTGGAGCATGATGAAAGACGTCGAGGAGACCAGGGAGATATATGGTCGCTCGTGTGATGCGGTTTGGTTTGGTAGCGGCCGCTTTGCCCGTGTTGGTCTTGCGGCGCTTGGCGCGACGGGACGGTTTGGTCTGCGTTGGTTGAGATGGGAGTCACGAGTTCCAAAGGTATAACGCGTACCTCAGCGTACGCGTCGTCGTCGTCGTCGTCAGATGGTGTCCATGTGAGATTGGAAGACGACATGAGGGAAAAGAACTTATGTAATAGCCCCTGAGGGAGGGGGTGTCGCTTCAATTTTCACTTCCCCCAGATTCACGTAGTTATTCCTTCTCCTCGCAACGACACAGGCTATGACATATAATTTTGTTTCTGAAGCTTTTCTTCCTCTTTCAACGGGTTCCAGGGTATTCCGATTCGGGAACGCTCGAGTGGAATCGGTATGCTCCTTGTTCTGCAACCGAATTCGAATGGAACATCAGAGACAATCGGTCACGATGCAGTCCATAAATCCACAGGTCCCGACTGTCGTCCTGAAGAAAGTAGGTCGCACAATATATGTACTTCATTGGCATCCACGATGACTCTCGCTTTCATCTCTAGCAACTTAACTTACTTAAGTGGTATTTGCACGCCAAGTTACCCGGGACAAACATATTACGCATACTCGAGGTAATTTCAAGAGAGTTCATGGATGTGCCCATAATGCAGTTGTTGACCGCCGATGCCGCAGCTGGCGTCCGGGAATGTTCGTATATTGCTGCCGACGGCGATCGTGACTGTTGTTTACTCCAGACACAAGTCAAGAACGTGCCGAAAACAGGGTAACTCTGTTTCCTATGATATATCCCGGGGCGAGGTGAGCCTGAGAGTCACTTAAACTAGCGTGGTGGATGGAACTTTCCGACTGCGTAGATAATTCGATGCAATAGCGCAGCCTGCAGGCAGTCCTTCGACTGCATCAGCGCTAGCTTTGGCAGCGTCAACGTCAACGTTCACCGACACCCTCATGATCAAGTCCACCCACTGGCACCGGCCCGGGCCAGGATTTTGAACGAAAGCTGTGTATGCTTGCCTTTTCTGTCCTCTCTCGCACGGTCTTTTTCCAAAATACCATGTTTAAACGTCTACGGGCAGCTTGCGTTGACTTCAAAGGTTTTTATATCTTATTTTCGGCTCAAAAATAGGTGATTGAAGTGCATCCTAGTCAAACGGCTGCACTCACAGGCAGATGCCGTATTTTCTCGGTTTACGCAAGGTCAGGGGACCAATTACATCGACGAAGCAATCGTCGTTGATCGTCAAGCACTGGAACTTTGCCCACCTGACCACTCCCAGCGAGCACTCTCGTTGACTCGACTACAACGGCATCTCTGGGATCGTTACAACGAACAAGGGGCCATAGTAGACATCGAAGAGTCCGTTGCACTCGGCCGACAAGCGCTCGGACTTCGTCCAAAAAGACACCCGGATCGGTGGATGTCTTTGAGCTATCTTGCTATCTGTCTCTCCACTCGGTACAAGCAATGCGGCGCAATAACTGACCTGGAGGAAGTTATTGATCTAGGAAGAGAGGCGCTCGACCTTTATCCACGAAGGCATCCATCTCGTTCGATGTTGTTGACTACTCTTGCAGCTGACACTTACGCTCGGTTCAAACATCTTGGGATGATGTCGGATCTCGATAGAGCGATTGTCATGGGTAGAGAAACACTCGACCTTTGTCCACTAGAACACCCATCTCACTCGATGTCTTTAAACAACCTCGCATGCTATCTTACCACCCGCTATAAGCAGCTTGGGGTAGTCACTGACCTCGACGACGCCATTGCTCTTGGATGCAAAGCGCTCGAGCTTTGTCCACCGGGCCATCCAGATCGTTCGACGCCCTTGAACAGCGTTGCGCTTTCTCTCTCCACTCGGTACGAGCAGTATGGGGAGATGACTGACCTCGACGAGGCCATTGTCCTCAAACTAGAGGCACTCAGCCTTTGCGAGCAAGGACACCCTCTTCGGTCAACTTCCTTGAACAACCTTGCCGCTGATCTCTCCACTCGGTACAAGGAACTTGGAGTAATGTCGGATCTTGACGAGGCCATTGAGCTTGGACAGGAAGGACTGGACCTTTGTCCGGACGAGAACCCAGATCGTTCGATGTACCTGAACAATGTTGCATATTACCGCTTCATTCGGTACAAGCGAATTGGAGGAATGAAAGACCTCGACGGCTCCATTATCTTTGGCCGCGACGCACTCCACCTTCGCCCTCAAGGGCATCCTCTTCGGTCAACAACTTTGAACGGCCTTGCATATTCTCTCTACACTCGATATGTACAACTCGGAGTGATAGCAGATCTCGATGAAGCCGTAGTCCTGGGGCGAGAAGCTCTAGATCTTTGTCCACGAGGACACTCAGATCGCTCGAGGTCCCTGAACAATGTTGCTATATTCTTGTCCACTCGGTACAAGCAGCTCGGGGAAATTACAGATCTTGACGGTGCCATTATCCTTGTTCGAGAAGCACTCCACCTTTGCCCATCTGGTCATCCTCTTCGGTTGACCTCTCTGAACAGCGTTTCACATCATCTTTACACTCGATACAAAAACCTTGGGGTAATGGAAGATCTTGACGAGGCCATGCTCCTCGGAAGAGAAGCTGTCAATCTTTGCTCTCCGGGACATCCAGATCGTTCGACGTCCTTGCGAATCGTTGCGCTTTGTCTCTCTATTCGGTACAAACAATTCGGAGAGATGACGGATCTCGACGAGGCCATTGGCCTTGCCCAGGATGCACTCCAACTGTGTCCAACTGGTCGCCCTGATCGATCAGAGTTATTACATGACCTTACAGGCTACCTTCATACTCGGTTCACTTCCTTGGGTCAACTGAAAGACAAGGACGATCTATTCGTTCTCTACAGCGAGATGGCCCATGTACCACAGATGCTGTCTTCGTCTGATGTATCTGTTTCCAAGGCATGGATCAAGGCAGCCGAGGGTCTCCACCACTCCACGACACTTCTCGCATACGAAACATCACTCCGATCACTTATACAGCATCTCGCCACCTTACCATCTTTACCTCAACATCTGCCCATCCTCAGGGAGCTCACCTCATCACTTGCCGTGGATGCCTTTTCGGCTTGTCTTCGCAATAACTATCCCGCGAAGGCAGTCGAACTGCTAGAACAAGGACGGGGTGTCTTTTGGAACCAGATCACTCGCCTTCATTCCCCGCTGGATGATGTTATCGGATCTGGCCCTACAGGAAAGGTTCTGGCGGATGAATTCAGTCGTTTGACATCACTGATCCGGAACGCGATCAGTTTGCCTCGCGCAGATCAGCATGATAGGTTGTGCCGTCTTAACCTCGAGTTGCAAGGAGTTGCGACCGACATTCGCGAGTTGCCGGGTCTCTCCCGATTCCTGCTCCCCCCTGTCTTCTCTGATCTCCAACGCGCAGCCTGCGGCGGACCCGTCATCATCGTGAATTCGAGCAATTACTCTTGCGACGCACTCGTCGTTTTCATTGACAGAAATCCAGTTCATATTCCGTTGCGAATCACAAAGGAGCGCGTTCGAGATCTTTCGTCTGAGCTCCATTCCTTGACTGCACGTGCAAAAATGATGAACATTGCGAGAGAACTCTGCTACATCTTGGGGGAGCTCTGGGACGAGGTCGTCTCTCCAATCGTCGATTTTCTCGGCACGACGCATCCACTTCGGTCACGCATCTGGTGGTGTCCCACTGGCGAGTTCTCTCTCTTGCCGTTGCACGCTGCTGGTCCGTATCGGGCCGCGGCGGGTCAACTCAATCTTCCCGATCTATACATCTCGTCTTACACCCCCACACTGTCTGCGCTCATCCGTGCTAGACGGCACGATCCATCAAGACCCGCGACGAGAATGAAGCGGCTTGTTGCCATTGGTCAGGCGAAAGCGGTCGGCGAGAGCGAACTCATTTCGGTCGGCACGGAACTGGCTATCATTGGTCAGCGCATCCAAGGTCTCGCTACGTTCACGCGCGTCGAAGGATCAGAGTCGTGCGTCTCCCGCGTCACCGAGGAACTCCGAAAAAACGAATGGGTGCACCTCGCGTGCCATGGCATTCCAGACCGACGACACCCGTTCGACTCTGCGTTTGGTCTCCACGACGGACGGTTCACGGTACGCGACATCCTCGGATGTTTCGGGTTCTCAGAGGCGAACGAAAGTTTTGCGGCCGAGTTTGCCTATTTGTCTGCATGTCATACGACAGTCGGGGATGAGGAATGTCCGGACGAAGTGATCCATTTGGCGTCGGCGATGCAGTTTGCTGGGTTTCGGTCTGTGATCGGGACGATGTGGGCTGTGGACGACGACGAGGCGAACGAGATCGCGGCGGCTTTTTACGAGCGTATGGTGGGGAGCTCCAGCGGGCCTGGGTCTGCTAGTGGACTCGATCATACGCGTGCGGCAGTAGCGCTGAATGAGACGATGAAGAGGGTAGTCGGCGTGCCGTTTGATCAGCGGGTTTTGTATATACACATAGGTGCGTAGGAGTTCATGTTTGCAATCTGTATTTTTTTTTTGGTTTCTTTGGCTGTGATTTGCTTGTTCGTTGTCTCGAGTGACGACCGTGACTGAAACAGGCGGACGCCCGAGTCTCCATAAGTGTCCAAGCACTAAGACTCAACGAAGAGCTTCTTCCAGGCCTTCCCGTCCTAAGTAACAAGTGTGAGTACAACGGGACTTGAAGTGATTCTTGATAGAATACATCTGTGACGGAGCATGTGACAAGGCCCAAGAAAAGATCACAGAGCGACCATCAGTCAAAAGCGCATGGAGGCGCGTGTCAGTAGGCGGCCTGGCCAGGCTCGGTTGAGGAGACGAGCAGGCATTATTCGTATAAAAGGGCCATCCTTACTCTGTACTTCTCCCTCAGTCAATCATCATCTTTCTTTATCCCCCCCGTCTTTGATTATTGTCTCTGTGTGACGTCTCGACTACCTTAGTCACTGGCCGTTTCAACATCATACCGATAAAAAACCCTTACACGGTAGCGCACGGCACGAGACATGCCAATCCTGGACCGCCAAGTCTACTGTCTCAGGCTGGTGGCAAGTCCCATCTTGATTGAAAGAGGTCAATTGCAGCAACGGTACCTGTCAACACACCTGACCAGAGATCGGCTCAGCGTGACCACGACAGATGGGTGAAACACTAGTACTGAGGACAAAGAGGGACTTGCCAAAAGACGGTCCGAAACCTACTTAATACCGGGCCGTCGAGTCGTAAAAGAATGCGAGAACATTACGTAAACAGCCGAACTGCCAATAGTAGGGCGGAGGCGCCGCGGAGCGAAGTAAGTACTACATAATACTTGTGACTTAGATCAAGATGAAATAATGAGTACACTACGTCAACAGTGCCCAAGTTACTATTGAGTGACCGAGCAGGAGAGGAAAGAAGAGAATGGCTCCGGCTGTCAAATTATCCAATTTCAAATTGAGACATAGCATGGAGAAGGACCGCCTCTACTCTCGACGGCGTCCGTGAGTCCCATGACTGGTCGTACACCAGGAATACTTGGCATCATGTATACTACAAGGGAAGAGACGTAGTAAATCCATATAACGAGGCAACAACACAACGATACAAACTACATACTAGAACACGGTCCCAGCGATGCTTCACATTAGGCACCGATATGTACATACAGGATCCGCTGATCGAGTGGAACACTACCAACCAACGAGTTCGTCGTCTTGAGGAGCGCCAACGCCGCTCGCGTATAATCCAGGTGATCAGACCCATCCATCAAATTCTCGTAAAACTTGGAAGCCATCATGTTCGCCTGTGCGTCATCCACTGCCCACATCGTCCCAATCACAGACCGGAACCCTGCAAACTGCATCGCCGACGCCAGGTGGATCACCTCGTCCGGACTCTCCTCATCTCCGACCGTCGTATGACACGCAGACAGGTAGGCAAACTCCGGGTTCTCCAACTCGCATCCCATGATGCGCTCGACGGTGAAGTGGCCGTCACGGAGTCCAAACGCAGAGTCAAAGGGTCGCTTCCTATCTGGGATGCCGTGACATGCAAAGTGAACCCAGTTGCTCCTCCTCAGCACCTCCGTGACTTGGGATATACTCGATTCTGGACCATCAAGGCGGATGAACGTCGCGAGACCCTGAATACGTTCAGCGACGATGGCTAGTTCGCTGCCGACGGAGTGGAGCTCGCTTTCGCCTTTCGCGTTCGCCTGACCTACAGCAAGGAAACGTTTCTCGTGTATCGAAATCATGGCAGATGGATCATTCCGTCTTGCACGGATGAGGGCAGTCAGAGTGGGCGTGTAAGATGAGATGTACAGATGGGAAAAGGGCCTTTCTTCCTTCCGATACGGATTTGCCGCGTGCAGTGGTAAAAGGCAAAACTCGGAGGTGGGACACCACCAGATACGTGAGCCAAGTGGAACTGTCGTCTGGAGAAAATCTGCGATGGGAAAAATAATCTCATCCCAAAGGACCCTCAGGAAGCGAGCAAAATCTCTCCCCGTGTCCATTGATTTTGCATCCAAAGTCAAGGACTGAAGGTCCAACGACAAGTCCTGAACACGGGATTTGGTGATTTCCAACGGGATGTGGACCGGATCTCTGTCGAAAAAGATAACGAGTGCATCGCACGTATATTGACTAGCATTCACGATGACCACAGGTCCGCCACCGGCAGCGTGCTGGAGTTCGGAGAAGGAAGAGGGGAGAAGGAAACGAGCGAGACCAGGTAAATTCCGGATTTTGGTGATTGCGGTTTCCAGATCAACATTAAGACTACACAGCCTGTTGTGCTGATCTGGATCATGCGAATGAATGGTGTTCTGAATTTCTGATGACAGTCGAGTAAACTGGTCTGCAAGGGACTCTCCTTCCTGACCCGACGCGATGACGTCTTCAAGAGGGCAACGAAGTCGAGCAATCTGGCTCCAGAATACACCGCGACCTTGCTCCAGCAGCTCGACCGCTTTTTTTGCACGTTGATGGCGGAGACAAGCGGAAAATGCATCAATTGCTAGTGATGAGGCGAGGAACTTGAACATCCGCAGATTATTGGGTAGGGATGGCAAAGAGGCCAGATGTTGAACGAGTAGTCGAAGAGATAATTCGTATGCGAGAAGCATTGTGGGATGGCTGAAATCCTCAGCAACACTGATCCACTCCTTGGCTGCAGAGAGATCCAATGGTGAGACTGTTTGTGAAATATTTGTCAACTCGGTGTAGACATTGAACAGCTCCTCTCTGTCCTTCAACTCCCTCGTCTTGGCGACCCGAACACGGAGGCAACGTGCAAGTTGATGCAATGACCATGATCGGCTAGCATGACCGGATGGGCAAAGGTCGAGGGCTTGTCTGCCGAGGATGATGGCCTCGTCGAGGTCTATTGTTTCCCGAAGCCGCTGGTAACGATAGAAGAGGCAGAGTGCGACATTGTTCAACGACGCTGGTCGATCCGGGTGTCCTGATGGGCGAAGTTCGAGGGCTTGTTTCGCGAAGATGATGGCCTCGTTGAGGTCTGTTATATCACCAAGCCGCTTGTAACGATAGGAGAGATATGTTGCAACATAGTCCAACGACGTTGATCGATCTCGGTGTCCTTGTGGGCGAAGGTCAAGGGCTTGTCTCCCGAGGATGATGGCCTCATTGAGGTCCGTTAAATCTTCCAGCCGTTTGTAACGATTGGTGAGATAGGCTGCAACATTGTTCAACGATGTTGAACGAAGCGGGTGCCCTGACGGGCGAAGGTCGAGAGCTTGTTTCGCGAGAATGATTGCCTCATTGAGGTCCGTCACATCTCCAAGCCGGTAGTAAAGATTGGAGAGATAGGCTGCGACATTATTCAACGATCTTGATCGATCCGGGTGTCGTGACGGGCGAAGTTCGAGGGCTTGTCGCGCGAGGATGATGGCCTCATTGAGGTCCGTCATATCTCCAAACCGCCCACAACGAATATGAAGATAGGTTGAGACATTGTCCAATGTCGTTGAACGAAGCGGATGCCCTGATGGGCGAAGGTCGAGGGCTTGTCTCCCGAGGATGATGGCCTCATTGAGGTCCATCATATCTCCAAGGCGGTTGTAACGATTGCAGAGATGGGCTGCGACATTGTTCAATGATGTTGATCGATCAGGGTGTCCTGACGGGCGAAGGTCGAGGGCTTGTCTCGCAAGGATGATTGCCTCATTGAGGTCCACCATATCTCCAAGCCGCTTGTAACGATTGGAGAGATAGTGTGCGGCATTGCTCAACGACTTTGACCGATCTGGGTGCCCTGACGGGCAAAGCTCTAGTGCTTCTCTGGAACAGACAGTGGCTTCCTGGATGTCCGCTATCGCCCTCAGATGGTTGTAACGATGCCAGAGATGAGTGGCAAGTAGAGTCAGCAACCTCGATCGCAGGTGGTGACCGGGTGGGCAACGATCCAGTGCCTGGCGATCAAGGATGACTGCTTCGCTGATGTGGTCCGTCCCGTCCCCTCGCTGAAACTTCGCGAATGCGGAGTTTGCTCGTGAAAGTATCTCATCGACTGAAACAGTCGCTTCCTCAACGGGGTCCGTTCTGTCCCGAGCTTTCTCGTACTTGGAGCAACGACTCGGAGACAACTGCTTTTTGGCTGACACGAATGTCATTTCAGTGAGCTTCTCGCAAACAGAAGAAAAAAAAATAACAACCCTCTGATTCCATCGTGTCTCAAAAAGGTGGGAGAGACCGCTGGGATGTCTGTATGGGCGGGGGGCGCTGGAAACAAGAACGTAAAGTTACACACGTAACGTTACAAGTTACAGTACTGGTCATCACTGGCAATTGAAATGGGAATTCTGAGTCTCGCACAACTTCCCGTGAGCTTGCAACGACTCCGTGCGAGACTGCGAGTCCGCAACAGCTTTTCGTTGCGCTACGACTCATCGTGTGATTCTTGCAATAGGCTCCCTTGCGGACACGTGAGGGAATCGTTTTTGCTACTACTTCGTGTGGCCAGTCATTGTCACCTGCAGACGAAACGAACACAAGCCCATTAAGCACAAGAATTTCAGAGATACTCAGGCTAGAGGCACTACAACGACGACCTATACACGCCGGTCTAACACGCACTGCACTGCAAAAAGTAAATCGACTGCTCATCTACAGTATTTGAGCTTTCCCAGTCAACACGATTCACCGTATTATGTAGCCACTGTCCTGTCACTCAACATGGCCTCGACCCTCTGCTTGCCCACTCAACCTTCTCGCGTGTGCCCTGGCTCGTCAAGAGGCTCTGAAACTCATTTGTTCGACAGTCCCATCCGACTCCCATCCACAGGGTTTCTCGGTGGTTGTACATAGCCTCCGAGTCGTTATGTGGTTCCGCGCCGTTCCTGCGACTCAGTCGGGACTGGTCATTTTATTCTTCGTATTCCGTCGGCAATGCCGACCGCAAATCATGCGCAGAGAGATGTTATGTTAGTGTCGGATGGGCAATATACTGGCTGGTGATGAACGCCTATCAAGATCAATTCATGTCTTCTCGAAGTCAGACGAACTATGACTTTGTCCTGTGAGAAGCACATACGGCCCGTCGATGTGATTATAAATAGTGCAAGAAGGGACGAACCCCCTTGATACATAGTGGTGGGAAGGAAACGAGAGGTGAGATCAACAAGTATTCAAAGAAGATGAGAAAATGAGTTGCAGGATGAGGCACGAGGCAAAAACCGGTCCGAAAGGTTCTGAGTCTGAATGGAAAAGAAAATAGTTGAACACGACAAACTTGTTGGTAGATCAAACCTTCACAGCCGAGTCACAGCCTTGGAGTCCAATGGCATCCCTTGAACCGCCAGTCAGACATACCGTGCTGGGATCAGGTGCAAGAGACGTACCGGAAGGATCGATACCATTGCGGGCGAGAATCTGGTTGTGGTGGAGCAACCTTGCCTGGTCGAAGCTGATAAGCGCCGATCGGCATGAGCATGGTCTACTCGGCATTTGACGAAGAGAGACGTACTTGACGCGCTCTCTCCGCATGATCTCGAGTACCTCTTGTGTGCCGCGCTCGTCGAGACCAGCTCGCGAGTCGCCGTCATTGATGTTGGCCTCGATGTCGAACAGAGAAGACGACAATCCGGCTTCGGCTTGACTGGAGAACGTGGACAAGGGGATGTACTGGTTGAGGCCGAATAGGGACCTGAGTTTCATTGGCATATGAGGCAGGACGGCTGCACGGTAGCGATAGCCCACTAGCGATGGGAATAGGAGAATCAGCAGGATGAGGTATTGCGAAGATGAACAATGTACTCACGCATGAGCAACAAAGCAAATGCGGTGAACAGAGAGATGTAAAAGAACATACTAGGGAAGCGAGATTAATGGGAGGTGGAAAGAAGAGGGGAATATGATCACGTGATACTACGGTGGAATCATTTGTGATTTGATTTCGATCACACAACAATTGATGGCCTCGCTCTACGACTCTCTTCAGGTAAATAACATTCAATTCTCTAGAGGTCACTCATTACCTTATATTCAGGCAGAATTTTGCCCGCCTCTCGATAGTTCTCTCCTCGCAGTCTTAATCGCTGACTTGGATCCAGACAAGTCAGAATCAGATCAAGTCGACTCGCTGCGAACGACGCTCAAGGAGCTCGCGAGCCACGCTGCAGCACAACACGAGCATGAACACGATCTTGCACACGAACTCGATTCCTCGTTCGATAGCTTACCCGATTTCTGTGCAGAGACTGCCGAATGTTCCGCCACTTCTGACTCGTCTGCTTTCTCACAACAGTCATTCAGCTCCCCCCTCGGATTCTTGCAGGCTGCACTGCCACACATACCGCCGTCCCAGCTCAGACGTGCGCTCAGCGAGGCAGGCTCTGGCGATGATGGCGACATGGACATGGAATCCGTCGTGGAAACCCTCTTGACCAACGACTACATTCGTGAACTCGAGGAGCGCGGCCTCGATGCCCTCGATGACGAATTGGGTACCCTCGACGACGACTCCCTCTGGGGACGTGTCGAAAACAAGAAGAAATCCACCGCCAATGGAAGGGCTACAAAGAAGAAAAACGCCCGCGGCAAGACCATCACCTTCGTCGATGTCCGCCAAAAGCAACATCTTTCGCCACCCATGCCCCCGGGACCGTCACTGCTCGACCCATGGACTCAGCTTTCCTCCCTCTCCGATCACCTCGCAACGCTCCTCCCACCCCACCCCGCCTCCTTTTTCCAGTCCCACTTCCACTCCCCAGGTCACTCCTCGCCTGCACAAGCGCTTCGTGTTGCCCTCTCGTCCATCGCAGGTACCCAGACAAAGTCGCCTTCTGCTACTTCGCCCACAGAAACCCTCTTCACCTTGCTCGACATCCTCCGTGACTCTCCCACGTATGCTTCCCTCGATGTCGAACAGCGTTCCACCCTCTACGCCGACGCCCAACTCGCCCTCTCAGCCACACACGGCTGTGGGGACGACGCAATCGACGTCGTGTGGCTTCTCCTCGAGCTTGAGCTCGACCTCCAATCGGGATCCCTCGCCATGGGTGTGTACCACCTCCCCCAATCCCCCCTCTCCCCCACCCGTTCCTCCGCTTGGGTATCACCATCCACCATCTCACAACTGCCACCCCCAAACACGAACCGCAATCGTAGCCACAGTGCCGCAGCGGCCATGCGTCAACTCCCCACCGGACCCCCACCCGTCCAGCCTCCGCCGACGTCTAGGCGGAAGAGCACCAGCGTTCCCTCTTCCCCTGCGTCTCCGAAGACGACCAAGCCGAACCCGTTCCAGTGGCAAATGGTGCCTCAAAAACCGCCTCCCATGGGCCCGCACCCGCTCGCCCTCCACATCCCCGCGTACGATAGCGCGAACCAGACTAGGCGCTCGGCGGCTGCGGGAAAAATACGCGGGTCGGGTAACGGGATCGGCAAGGGAGGCAAGGGGGACGTGGGCGAGCTATCGCAGCCTGATCTGAGGCAACGCATGGCTACAAGCTTGAGGAAGCGGGACGAGCTGCTGAGGGAGGCCTCCAAGGCGTGGCGGAGGGGCAATGCGAAGACGCGTGGCGGGGAGGTCGCGCTGTATTTCGCCGAACGGGTATGTTCGCACTTTTTTTTTCCTTTCTCGTTCTCGACGGGTTCTGTCTTCTGACCCCTCACGTCGACAGGCACGCGAGTTCCAAGAGTTGGCACGACGCGAAGCGCTCAACGAAGCGCGGATCATCGTCGAGTCGAAACGGTACGTTAGTCCGCTCGGATTCCTGTCCGTTGCGCGTGTCTCCCGATCGTGGATACGATCTCATTGCATATTTCGCTGCTTCGATGTACGTGAACGCACAGTTTGGCTGCCGCAGACCGCCACACCGTCGACCTCCACGGTACCTCGCTCTCCGAAGCGGTCGCCATCGTTCGCGAGATTCTCGAGCGCGAGGGCTGTTCTGTTGGTACGTCTTTTTTTCATCATTACCTCGCCTCTGCTCGTCATCTGATCCCCTTTCCATCCGCGTCCGTGTCTTTGTCCGGGGACTCTCGACGTCGGTTTCGTGAACCCAACACACACAGCGAAACCGCTACGGATCATCACCGGCCGCGGTACGCACTCGGCCAACGGCGTCGGAGTGCTCAAGCCGGCAGTGCGCAACGCGCTCGCGAAGGACGGCTGGAACGTCGGCGTCTGGGACGGCGGACTCGTCGTGCGTGGGCGCACCTCTGCTGCGTGATGGACGGATGGGGTGGACCCAACGACCGCGGTCCACGCGTTGCTTCTCCCCGGCCATACAAAGTTGGGCGACGCCGTTTCTCCACCATCATGTTTCTCTTCCCCCCTCCTGTTCATTATCACGCACACAGCAATGCGTCGCTGTACGGTAAAGTTCATGTCCCTTGTTTTCATTTTCTTCTCCGTTTCCTTCTTGCCAACATGCCCTGCACCTTGCAACGTGTAGCGAATGCACGTCTGCTTTTATCTCGTCTTGGATCTATGTATACCTGCCAGTTGGATGCCTTTTTCAGGTGTGTGTCTGTATGGTGCGTGTGTATGTTGTATGTACTTTTGTATGCATCTCCTGCTCGTTCTTTCTTGTTTTGCCCATGTTTTCATCGCTCTTCTGTTTTCACACCATGGCTTTTCCGTGTTCTTTGGGTACGATATGTTTTACACACCTAGCTGTTTTCCCTGATGTCTACTATGCATACCAATATGACAGAGTTACGGACTAGGTACCTGACAAAAACGCAACACACGACCGGCCGATCCACCTGGTCTTGTGGCAAGATGAGGTCGTTTGCTGTAAGTTGAGAGCCTGTAGCCTATCCTCAACAACTTCGTCCCGTCATGCCCTATGCGTGCCGTTGAAGGACCGCGTCTGCTCCTCAGGCTAGTTGCCACTCCCCATGCAGCAAGACCCTTTCCCATATACAAAGAATCAATAAAACTCTGGACAAGCTCAGACTCCCCACGACGTTCGTGATTCGTGCCGGTCGTTATACTGCGCAATGAACCACTCGACATTACTAATAGCAAATGCGAGGCAACCGCACAACGACACGGGCTATACAACGTCCAGGATACCCTAGGCACCGATATGCACATACAGAATCCGCTGATCCAGCGGAACACTTCCAGCCAACGAGTTCATCGTCTTTTGAAGCGCCAACGCCGCTCGAGTATGATCCAGCCCACCAGATCCATCCACCAGATTCTCGTAAAATCTGGACGTGATCTTGTTCGTCTCTCCATCGTCCACCGCCCACATCGTCCCGATCACAGACCGGAACCCTGCAAACTGCATCGCCGACGCCAGGTGGATCACCTCGTCCGGACCCTCCTTGTATCCGACCGTGGTGTGACACGCAGAGAGGTAGGCGAACTCTGGGTGGCCCAACTCGCATCCCATGATGCGTTCGATCGTAAACGGACCATCGTGAAGGGAAAACGCGGATTCGAACGGTTTTTGCTCGTTTGGGACACCGTGATAGGCAAAGTGAACCCACTTGCTCCTCCTCAGCTCCTCCTCAACTCGGGATATACTCGATTCTGGGCCTTCCAGGCGCGTGAACGTGGCGAGACCTTGTACACGCTCCGAGACGATGTCCAGTTCGCCGTTGACAGAGAAGAGTTTATTCTGGCCATTGGGGGTGGCTTGACCTACAGCGAGAAAGCGATTCTCATTGATCGAGGACTTTTCCAATGCAACGGTCCGCCTAGCACGAATGAGGGCAGTCAGGGTGGGAGTGTAAGACGAGATGTACAGACGAGAGAGATTCCGTTGGCCTCCCCGATACGGACCGGCAGCGTGCAACGGTAGAAGAGAGAACTCGGCAGTGGGACACCACCAGATGCGTGAGAAAAGTGGAACCGTTGTCTGCAGGAAGTCTACAATCGGAGACGCAACCTCATCCCAGAGATCGCGCAGGAAGCAACCAAGATCATTCTTCACGTCCATCCGCTTTACACGCAATGCCAGAGATCGGAGCTCCGATGACAGGTCTTGAACACGTTGTTTTGTGATTTGCAGTGGGATATGAACCGGATCTCTGTCGAAAAAGACAACGAGTGCATCGCAGGTATACTTGCTAGCGTTCACGATGATCACAGGTCCACCACTGGCAGCGTGCTGGAGTTCGGAGAAGGAAGAGGGGAGAAGGAATCGATCTAGACCGGGTAATTGGCGAATTTTCGTGATTGCGGATCCCAGATCAACATTCAGACTACACAGCCTGTTGTGCTGATCCGGACCATGCGAATGAATCGTGTTCTGAATCTCTAATGACAGCCGAGTAAATTCGTCTGCAAGGACCTGTCCTTCCTGGCCCGACGCGATGACATCGTCGAGAGGCGAACGGAGACGAGAAATCTGGTTCCAGAATACACCGCGGCCTTGCTCCAGCAATTCGACCGCTTCCTTGCACGTTGATTGCGGAGACAGGCGGAAAATGCGTCGATCGCTAGGGATGAAGCAAGGTCCTTGAAATTCTGTAGATGATGGGGTAGGGATGGCAAAGTGGCGAGATGCTGAACGAGTAGTCGAAGAGATGTTTCGTATGCGAGAAGGATTGTGGGATGGCGAAATTCCTCAGCTACGGTGATCCATGCCTTGGCTGCGAAGAGATCGGATGGCGAGACTGTTTGTGGGATATTTGCCAACTCAGTGTAGAGGCTGAAAAGATCGTCTCTGTCCTTTGACTCCCTCGACTGAGTGAACCGAACACGGAGATCCATTGCAAGGTTGTTCAATGGGAGTGATCGATTGGGATTACCAGATGGATAAAGGCTCAGTGCTTGTCTGGAGAGGATAATGGCCTCGTTGAGGTCCGTCGTATCTCCCAACTGCTTGTAACGACAGGACAGATAGCCTGCGACATTGGTCAATGAAGCTGGACGATCCGGGTGCCCTGATAGGCGAAGGTCGAGGGCTTGTCTGCCAAGGATGATGGCCTCATCGAGGTCCGTCATATCACCAAGCCGCTCGTAACGATTGAAGTGATACACTGCGAGATTACTTAACGACATTGAACGATGATAGTGCCCAGATGAGCAAAGGTCAAGGCCTTGTCTCCCGAACATGATGGCCATATTGAGGTCCGTCATATCTCCAAGCCGCTTGTAACGATCGAAGAGATAGCTTGCGACATTGTTCAACGAAGCTGGACGATCCGGGTGCCCTGATGGACGAAGGTCGAGGGCTTGTCTACCGAGGATGATGGCCTCACTGAGGTCCGTCATATCTCGAAGCCGCTTGTAACGATCGAGGAGATAGCCTGCGATATTGCTCAATAACCCTGAACGAAGCGGGTGCCCTGACGGGCAAAGGTGAAGGGCTTGTCTCCCGAGGATGATGGCCTCATTGAGGTCGGTCATATCTCCAAGTCGGTTGTAACGATCAGAGAGACGGTTTGCGATATTGGTCAACGACGTTGGACGAAGCGGGTGCCCTTGCGGGCAAAGGTCGACGGCTTGTCTCCCGAGGATGATGGCCTCATTGAGATCTGTCACATCTCCAAACTGCTTGTAACGACTGAAAATAAAGTTTGCGACATTGTTCAACGACATTGATCTGTCCGGGTGCCCCGATGGGCGAAGGTCGAGGGTTTGTCTCGCGAGGATGATGGCCTCATTGAGGTCTGTGATATCGCCAAACCGCTTGTAACGTGTGGAAAGATAGGTTGCGACATTGTTCAACGAGGTTGGACGACGCGGGTGCCCTGACGGGCAAAGGTCGATGGCTTGTCTCCCAAGGATGATGGCCTCATTGAGGTCTGTTACATCTCCAAACTGCTTGTAACGACCGGAGAGATAGTGTGCGACATTGATCAACGACATTGATCGATCGGAATGGCCCGACGGGCAAAGGTCGAGGGCTTCTCTCCCGAGAATGATGGCCTCATTGAGGTCTGTCACATCTCCAAACTGCTTGTAACGACTGAAAATAAAGTTTGCGACATTGTTCAACGACATTGATCGGTCCGGGTGCCCTGATAGGCGAAGGTCGAGTGCTTGTCTCCCGAGGATGATGGCATCATTGAGGTCTGTTATATCTCCAAGTTGGTTGTAACGATCGAAAAGATGGACTGCGAGGCTATTCAACGACATTGATCGGTCCCGGTGCCCCGACGGGCAAAGGTCGAGGGCTTGTCTCGCGAGGATGATGGCCTCATCGAGGTCTGTGATATCGCCAAACCGCTTGTAACGAGTGGAGAGATAGGTTGCGACATTGCTCAACGAGGTTGTCCGACGCGGGTGCTCCGACGGGCAATGGTCGACGGCTTGTCTCCCAAGAATGATAGCCTCATTGAGGTCTGGTATATCTCCAAGTCGGTCATAACGATTGGAGAGATAGAGTGCGACATTGATCAACGACATTGATCGATCGGGGTGCCCCGACGGGCAAATGTCGAGGGCTTGTCTTCCGAGGATGATGGCCTCATTGAGGTCTGTCATATCTCCAAGTTTCTCGTAACGATCGGAAAGATATAGTGCGAGGTTATTCAACGACGTTGAACAAAGCGGCTGCCCTGACGGGCGCAGCTCAAGGGCCTGTCTCCCGAGAATGATGGCCTCATCGAGGTCCGTCATATGTCCAAGCCGGTCGTAACGACCAGAGAGATTGACTGCAATATTGTATAAAGACGTTGAACGAAGCGGATGTCCTTCTGGGCAAAGCTCTAGTGCCTGTCTGCAACAGACAGTGGCTTCCTCGATGTCCGCTATTGTACCCAGAGAGTTGTAACGATGCAGGAGATGAATGGCAAGCTGATTCAGTGAGTCCCATCGCTTGTGGTGACCAGGTGGGCAACGATCCAGTGCTTGGTGATCAAGGACGACTGCCTCGCTGATGTGGTTCGTCCCGTCCCCTCTCTGAAACTTCGCGAACGCAGACTCTGCTCGTGAAAGCATCTCGTCGACTGAAACATCCGCCTCCCCAATGGATTCCGTCCTGTCCTGAGCATCCTCATGCTTGGTGCAACAACTTGAAGGAGACAACTGCTTTTCGGCTGACACAGATGTAATATCAGTACTGGTGATGTTCTCGCAGACAGAAGAAGATAAGAACCTTCTGATTTCATCTTGTCTCACTAAAGGTTGACCTGGGAGAAATCGTTGGGATGTCTGTTCTGTATGGGCGGGGGGCGCTAGAAACAAGAACGTGCACGCGTTGTATCCGCATTCAATCCAAAAAGGCCGTGCCAGTGACTGCTTGCACTCCCGTAACGGATGTTCCCTCTCCTATGCATGGTTGGAACCTGGAATTTTGCTTTGAATCAAGTTTCAACGTCCTTACACTTATTCTCGTGGTCGACGCGAAACAACAGTGGACTGGATGGAAGTATGAACTTCATCGTGACGCAGTAGCATGAAAATGTGTGAAGGTAGCGGGGTAAATTTACATGTAAATTTCGACGGAATTCCTATTTATTATCATGTGACCGAGTACTGTTTACGGTCCTGATCGGTGATCTCCGTCTAGAACTTGAAGGTCATCGTCAGGCTCAATGATCGGATTGTGTACATGACGCGAGGCTCACAAGTTGGCTGTTGACTGTAGAACCGCAGGGAACCCGATGAGGTAGGTGGGAGCGAGTACCTCCTGCCAGGCATTCTGCCAGTGTCCAGTGTGATTGGGGACGCACCGTGCCAGTGAGCGAGATGAGGTTCTGCACATTGATGAACAGCCAGTCGGATCTCGTCGGTAGTCAAGCGAGGCATTTAAATATTTGATAAGCCCTCGATGACGCCTTGACGGTGCATATAACTGTGTCCGACACATCCCATAGGGAAAGCATCCACATCAAGCGCCGGTGTGCGTAACTGGCACTGGCACATCCGAGTCCGGGTGTTCGTCTAGGCAATACCACCTTTGATATCTTTCGTCGTTCTCTTCTATGCCGCTCAGTGGTCCTGTCGCATCCATTCGATACTAATCTCAACAATAGTAGCCCTGCCCCCTAGCCATTTCATCATTTTCATTTTCAACCATGAAGATGAAAACGGTGGAATTGCTACGTGCACAACGGATCTGGAAAGCATACATACGAACACGACACAGAGCGATCGATACAGCGAACAAACGAGCCCCATTTCGACGAGCCAAGGCAACAAAAAAGACACGGATCAGAAATGCGAGCACGTACAGGATCGTCCATCCTCCAAGAAAACGAATGACAGCAATACAATCGAAAACAACACGCGATCGTCCATCAGCGAGAGCGGAAGCCAGAACAAGAAAGAAAAAGAAAACAATAACGATACACGCAATCGTCCTTGCCGACTTACCGCCTCCTTGGCCCCAATCGACGCGGAGGAGCACTGGCAGACTTCAAGCCACGCCGCGACCCGCCCATGCCCAAGTTCAGCTCGTCGATCCCGCTCTCCAATTTGCTCTGGGGCACCACAAGGCCAAGGTATTCCAGATCCTCGATCCAGGCAGCTTTTAACAACAACTCGTCGTCGGACTCGGACTCGGACCCGGATTGGACAGCCGCAAGCCCAGTGGCTAGGGTACCTTTGGATAGTAGCACGGTCTTGTTTGTCGCCAGTTTCGAGTCTGGGCCAACGACTGTACCAGAACGTGTCCGTCGCACGTTGGAACGAGATGACGCGGCCAATCCAGGGGCAACGCTAGACGAGGACATACCGAGCTTGATGAAATCGGATGCACGAATGGTACCTGCGCGGTCCCGAGCAGGCTTTCGTACGACTGCCTTCTTTGTCGCAGACTGGGTAAGAGCGGAGGCGTCCTGCGAGCGGGCTCGAAGCATAGAAGCTGAAGGATGATGTGTTTCTTGGTCCGAGTGCTTCCCCGGATCACCTACACCGCATACAGTCAACATTCACATGCTGGCATACTGCGCGCGAATAAAGAATCAAGCAAAAGCAATCCGGGACGACCGTTGAGTATGTCCGAGTCTGGGATGGAACATACCACAGATGCTCATTGAGCCCAGCTCTAGCGCCAAGTCCAATGCAGGGCTCGGAGGACAACTGATTTCCCTGGGGGAGGAAGTTGGAGTTGATACGTCAAGGTTCCTGCTCGCACGAATGATGAGATTTGCCCCCTGTGCAGGACTGGTTCCAGGAAGGCCAAATTGGTTTTCCCCTACAGATACCCTAAAAGTGCTATCCTCTGTGGAATCATTGCGCGAAAAGGAGCCAAAGAAATCATCGTGATGTCCATGGAGTTCCTTAAGCTTCCGCGGTCGGTGTTTGGCTGGGGTTGAGTACGACAGAGGCTTATCAACATAAAACAAAGCATTGCTGTGAATAACACTGCCTGAGGACGGATCTTCACAATCGTCCATAGTGTTTTCGAGGTCCTGTGCAGATCTAGAGCGCATATAGTCCTTGCGTGAAACAGGCCTGACGTTATCTTTGCAGATTGCAGAAACAGCACGTGATTTTGCATGGAGAGGTCTACGCGAAGCTCGACGGGAAGATCGTCCCCTGGGAGATGAAGCGGCTGAATTCGGACGGCTAGAAAACGGTGACGCGAGGACTTGAGGATGGACATTGTTTTCCTTGAGGTTTCTGGAACCGGTGCGAGTACCAACGCGTTTGAACACGGGAACTGGTGACAGTGACTCTGGCACGAGCGGTCTTCTGATAACAGACTCGTGTTCGAATGGCGAAGAGAACGGTGTTTTATCGTCCTGAAAAGACGCGCTGTCTTGGGTGTGCTTGATCCTCTTCGCGAGGTGTTCTTTGATGTTCTTATCCTCCACCTGCTCGACGAGGGCAACACGACGCGACCGTTTGAGCATACGACGGGCCATCTGAGTACGACTGAGATTGCCAGCCTCGAGTGGAAGAACCTCCAACGGCGACGAGAAAGGTCTCTGTATGCGCCTCCTTTTGTGCGCGTACGTTACTTTGACGTGCTGCATGAGAAGAGTAAGTCCGATTACATAATAGACAACTGTACTACTTACTTACGAGCGCCCAAACACGAACGCTCCACTAATCGACGAGGCGGCGTTGCCCGTCTGAACATAATCACATTAATGGTCGTCACTCGCAGAACACCAGTCGTGCCACCAACACCGTTGGTGCGCAATCCCTCCTCTCACAGAGCACCACGCCCTGCACAAGACTCGAAGAATGCAAGTATCCCCAACATGGCAGCAGCATCTCTTGCAGGCACCTCTAACGGCAGAGATCATACAAACGGTCTCGTGAGTCTCTTTCGGGCCAAATTTTTCTTCTCCGTGTCTACACCGCGGACAGTTTGTGCTAACCATCGTCTTTGCAAGGACGACAACCCGGGAAAGAAGTCTAAAAAGTCCAGGAGACGCGCCAAAGTTTGTGCTCTTCTTCCTTTATCCGCGACGTCATCGCTGACCGCTACCAGAACAAGCACCAAAAATCAAATTTCCAATCCTTTTTCGACTTCCTTACCAAACTGCTCCTCCTCGCGTTCACCATCTACACGTTCTCAGTGTGTCCCCAGGACGTTCACCTCCAGTCCCCGATATGTCGCGGCTTATCCGAGTACAAACGCATCGTACTTGACCCCTACATCATTCCTCCTATTCAAGCCGCACTCGCCCACCCCTCAGTTGCCCCTCACATAGAACGTGCCAAACCTTACGTCCATCGCGTTGTCGAAATAACGACTCCGATCCTCCTCCGCACTCAACAACAGTGGAATCTCCACGTTCTTCCCCAATGGAACAATCACATCGTTCCGCAGTGGAACAAGCATCTTGTGTCCCGATGGGATAAACACATCGAGCCCCGAATCCAGCTTGCCCAGTCTAGGCTGAAACCTTTTCGCGAACGACTTGCCCGACGATACGAACAGCTTGAGCCACGCGTTCAGGCTGCGATTTACAAACTTCAGCTATGGCAATACCAAGCGGAACCCTATGTCCTCCTAGCGGCATCAAAGACAAAAGACGTGTATTACACGGCCAAGCCTTATGCCATCCCGCTGGTGAAGAAAGCTGGTCATCAGCTTCAACAGTTCGCGCTTTTCCTCCGAGTGCAACGTCAAAAGTTTGTCGACCCTCATGTCGCCAAGATATGGGAAAAGGTCAAGGAGCTCAGCAGGGGGAGCCAGGTTGTCGACGAAATCACACTCGAGCATGAATCTCTGTCATCCGACACCCTATTCACAATCATGGAGACGATCGGGTACGAAGCCACTGTCTCGTCTACGCATTCCCCAACCTTCGCCTTCGATGACGTTCACACACCAAAGGAGACTGACGTCACATACACGCCGTCCTCGTTTACCACTAGCGAGACGACCGAAGGCGTACCACGTTCCGGATCCATGCCCCTGGCTGATACGATCCCGGATGTCGAACCTTCTCCGGTCGCTGAATACGTGCTCGCAGAGTCCGCTGATAAAGCCGAGCCCTTCAGTGTACCTGATGTCTCTGGGACCTCCGTAGCACCGACACCCACCTTTTCGTCGAAACCTCCACCAGATATTGCCGACGAGCCGACCAAATTCCCGGTGTCGGCAACACCGTCCAAAATCCCTGTCCCCGTTGCTTCCGCGACGATCCCTCCCAATAGCTCACGCGGCGATGACGAAATTGACTTTGACGCGTTTTATGCCGAATTGGGACTAGATGAACCAGTAGCAAATCCGGGGAGTCCCGTCCCTCCAAGTCCCCCCTCGGAGACAGAGGAAGAGAGGGCTGAGCGCCTACATCTCAAGGCAGAGGAAACTGCACGGAAACGTGCCGATATCGAAGCTCGCCAGGCCAAGTGGGAGACAGAGCTCCATGTGCAAATGGAGCGCAGCACTTCCCAGCTTCAGAACCGTCTGGCTGATCTGCGCGCAGCTGCTGCTGCCGAGTTGGCGTCGTCTGTCGAGATCCGGAGTTCGATCGAGGAGCTCGTCAGCGAAGCGGAGAAATATATCAAGGGCGCCGAGATTTATCTCAAAAATCTCAAGGGGGAAGCCAGGAAGCCTGATGAGAAGCTGGCGCTCTGGGATCGCGTCGTCGATCGGGTGAACGACAAGTTCAAGGAGCGTTTGTTGACCACCCAGGGAATCGTCAATGCCTGGTATGGGATCGTACTAGAGAAGGAACTCCAAGAGGTTCGTACAGCTACGTGAAACAAAGGGATCTCTGATGGCCGCTGAAAATGCTTTAGGTCGCCACAGCCGCTGCGGAGGTGCGCGAAATCGCGGAAAAAGGCCAATTGGATTTGGGTCTCGATTATGCCTGGCTCGAAGATGTGACGTTCAACGACTGGCAACGATACCACGCCCTGGTTGGGGGTAAGTGGATCAATTTCAGAGTTTGAAACAATGTAAAGGGGGCTGACACGGTGCCTTTCCGTAGTTAGCGAGCAGTACGGTCAGGAGGCGGCCTCAATTCAAAACGGCACGAACCCTAGTATCACGCCATCGAATCCGATGAGCCCCATACTCGAGGATCTCGAGTCCGAAGTTCAGGACGTGTTGATTGGGTTTGAAACACGTCTACGTCGGATCAAGAGGGATGGCGAGCGCGCATTCAATAGCCAGGGCAATGGCGTCGCACAAAAGGAGGAAGAGAAAGGGTCTGTTGTCAAGCCGGATGGGGAGCCGGAACCAGAAGTTTCCATCCTACCTATTCCCCACAATGGTGATGGAGAGGCAGAAGACCGGGGCTTTATTCCCCCTATCGTCATCGGACGGAGCCAGCAGGAGGTGCTGGAGGCGCTCGGCAAAGTCCAACAGTTGGGCGATGCAGACCGTTCTGGGAGAGGGTCAAACGTTGACCCAGAGGAAGCAGTATCGCGCCTCGCTCAAGAAGTGGAAGGCGGCGCAGAGATCTACCACACTGAACTTTGATTCAAGGAGACGACGCCATACTATGGGTCCAGTTTGCTATGTTGTCAGCGATATTTGATTTGGATATGGATTATGCAGTATGATTTTATCGCCTATTGTATTGAATTCGCCAGTGTGGGCTGAAGCGCTGATTGACGGCAGGGTTCCTGAACCTCCTGACGGAGACACCAGCGAATGGCACGCGTTTGGTTTGTCCTAGGTAGGGGCCAGCATTTCTAGCCCTAGTAGGGTTTGAGTCAGGGTGTTGCCCATGCATGGCTCTCGTGGCATCAGCATGGCATCCATGCAATTGACGGTGAACTTATTACCGGATCGTCACCCCTTTTTTCTCTCCTAGGACCCTGCATGGCGGCGTCGTAGGCTCGTAATGCATCGCCCCCTCCCCCTCCCCACCCTCTGAGATTGCGAGCTCCGATCAAACGTTGACGTCGAAAGGCTTCCCGAGTCTGGACCCTCGAGGTTTCTGCCCCCGCGCCACTACTTTCGCACGTGTGTTTCAGTTGCAACCAACCTTTTTTTTTATTTTTATTTTTTATTTTTTTTCTTCTGGTGATGATGCCTTTTCACCGGGACCGACATGCGTGTGCAGAAAGTGTCAATGAGTTAGGCTGCAATACACGGAAGCAACATTGGCTGTGTGGCAGAATCCTTTCCCGAATGTCAATTGCAACCGTGATGCCGTCCGTTCCCGTACACACAACGGCTCACAGATTCGGAACCGACCGGAACGCTGGCGGGCCGCTAGCTACAATAGTAATAAGCGAGGCAGTGATTCCCAACTTGTCACATTCATATTATTATTGTGGGGGTGACCTGCCAGCCAGTCTGGAGGACCCGCACGTTCGACGTGATATGATTTACGTTTTACAATACAATGTACTACGATGCGATGAACTTACAGTTTGATAGTACCTTGGTTAGAATGGAAGAACTATGTATGGCCCACAGTGGCCCACTGGGGCCCTCAAGTGATTGGAAAGAGGAGTTGGAACGAGGATGCGGCGGCCGCATACGGATGCATGATGGCATGTGATGATGGACGGGTCAAGGCACCAGATTACCTCCGTCGTGTGGCGCTACGCGTGTGCATGGCATTAGCTCTCTCTCTCTCGTGTCAACAATTGATCCGGGTTAAATGTGACTCAGGACGCTTTACGAAGCGCGGGTATATGTAGGCGACCGAGGTTACGCACCAACTTTTTCTTGAAAAAGTTCATTCACTACTTGTCATTCCGATCCCGTCGTCCCGCCTTCTCGTCTACATAATACGTCCTGGAGACGAAGCCCCCGGGCCTGGTCGCTTTTGACTCGCCTAGATTGACAGCCTTGGAAATGAATGGAACCTGTCGCACAAGTGGGATCAAACGTCGATCCGAACAATGCTGTATAACGTATTTCAAAAAGATACAAATGAATAGTTAGAGTAGTAGCGACCAGGGACGAAAATGGAATATTCAATGGGCATGGATCCGGAGACATCATGGAGGGGAATCATGTCCATCACTGTTCGACCGCTGGTACCTCCGACTCTTCAATTTTCCATCGTAGATTAGACTCGTAGAACATGATGAGCTGGATCGACAACGTAAACAGTATATTCCAACCCACACAAGCTGGCACGCACCTTTTGGGGAAACTTTTCAGCGCAGAGACGCGAGTTCTCGCGCACGCGTTTCGTGTCCTTCCTACGACAGCTATGAGCATAAATAAAAGACGTGAGGGACAGACAACGCACAAGGTGAAAAACACGAAGAGCTCATCATCTACGCGCTCAACCGTGTCAACTGTGTCAATCAGGTCCTCCCATGACGGGACCTTCATATGTTTCTTCATGTTCCCGATCGTCTCCTCCTCAGATTGACCCTGCTGCTTGGTTTTGCGGTCGAGGCCATTGCTCTTTCGAGGCTTTTTCTTTGCCCTCTCCTCGTCCTCGTCTGCGTCGCGAGCATCTGGTCTTTGCGGGGACATATCCTGTTTCTTCGGCCTACCGCGCTTCTTTGTAATAATTTCCAGTTCTGCAGACGATTCCAGGTCGGCAAGGGACTTCCTCCCGATTTTCTCGACAAGTTTAGGCTTGAGTTTGACTGGCTCTGACTTGCGGGGGCCAGCCTTCTTTTTGGTCGCCCAATAGGCTTCGATGAGCAGCTTTGCGTTGCTGAAAAGGCATCAACTATCTAGTACTTGTCGACGAGTCGGACGAACTTACCCAGCATCATTCTCGTCTACCCAGCTGTTGTGCTCGGGTCCGTAGCCCTTCCATTTGACGAAATACCCAGTCCGGCCCTACGTCCACGCGTACGCGCTTTTGCGTCTGTGATCCTGGCCAAAAAATAAACGACGCGCGACTCACTGCGTGAAAGTGGCCTTTCTTGGCGTCGAGAATTTTCTCGATCTCATACTCCTCCTCCGGCTCATCGTCGTCGTCGTCATCGCCCTCCGCAGCGGTCTCCTCGGGCTCCTCGATCACCTCCTTCTCGACCTCCTGCACGTCAGACTCGGACGCAGACGTGGCCCGTCGTTTCTTCGAGGCGTACGTTTTCTTTGTTGAGCCAGCACGAATTTGCTCGGATTCGCTTTCGGAAGTGACTTCGATGGCGCACGGCATTGTGTTGTTCCCCTGGCTGTTCTCTGGCGCGTCGCGGGTTTGGAACGTTCGAAATTCTGCACAGACACGGTTTTTTGCAATCCAAACAATGGCGCGTCGGTGGCACCCAGGCGGTGATCGTGAGAAAGCTGTGTTCAACACCCCCCTGCCAAAGGACATAAA